>CAJHQP010013072.1:0-10211 GCA_905132765.1 Moricandia arvensis | reverse complement strand
TGTCTTGCCAAAACAAGCTCTTGGATTCCGTGTTCTGCCTGTTATCCTTGCTGTCTGTTACCTAGGAAACCTTTTACTGGTTATTTCGTTTTCTTTGTGCAGGAAGCAATTAGGGACGAGTGCTGAGGAGGAAGCAAACGTTGGTACATGGAGGAGAACAGAAAGGAGTCCTCACTAAGGATGAAAGGCTGTTACTTAGCTATGAACTGCTCAGGTGCAACAGATGATGAGAATCAGCCATGATAAACTCTGGCAGGAGTTAGACAGGATCTCCACAAGCTAATGGACGAGGAGAGCCACACTTTAAAGCAACAGCCAACACATGGAGCAGACCACACCATCTTCTCTCACTCCACTAAATAATTGATCTTGTCTGATTATAAACACCCACTTACTGATATTCGACTGCGTGATGCTTTTTCAGGAAAGGTGACATATCTAGAGATGGGAAAGAACATGGACAAGTGGCATGCATTACAACAGAATATGAAAGAAAGGAAGATTAGCTTTTGCAATTTCTCAACTCACAAAAGGAAACGCTTATAAGTCGTGTTGCAAGAAGAGATGATCGCAGGTTCTACAAGGACCAACTATCACCACGTGGAGAGCCTAAAGTTGTTACTTACTAGGGAAAAGTATGCATCCAAGGCACCAGCTTCCCTAAATGTCCTCCAGTGAAGGAGTCACATCTAGCAAGGCAAGTAACCTGTTACAGCAAGATAACAAACAGAAAAACATTCCTGGTCAGTGCAGGAAGATAAAGAAGAAGTGATTACAAGTAATGATGGATGTGGAGAAGCATTCAAGAGACCAACCCTGGACGTTCATCACAGAAACAAGACCAGACTCAGCTGCACAATCAGATTTAACTGCACTAACTCGAGAAGCTCAACAGAAACATCTTTGCGTCAAAAGAAGTTGGGACAGAACAAGAGTGTTCTCTTTCTCTTACTCAGCCTGAATTCAATTTCAGTACTTCTTGCTGATGAACTAACTTTATTGAACCGTGCACCGAGTAGCCTGTGTTTCAGTTTCACAGTTTGGCAAACAGAAGATCGGTAGATAGAGAACCAGAAGCAATCAACGCACAAGGAGAGAGTATGCGATCATCCAGAACAGCTTGCGCAGTCTAACCGCAACTCCTAAACCTTGTCTCATCACCAGCCCAAAAAGCACTTGTAGGAAGCTAAGTGGTTAGTCTGTGCTATAATGTGTGTGTTAAAGTGAGTACTAAAGACATAAAACGTTTGGTCTTGACAAAGTACAAGATTTTGTGTTTCAAATTCTGTTTTTGATAACTTGCTTAGACTTTTTAAAGGACGAACCAGAAAAGACCTCTTTGATCAAAAACAATTTTCAATAATAAAAACAACATTTCTGGTCATGTTTGAGTCTTCAGCAGTTTCTGAAAATATAGCAAAAGCTTTGATCACTTTGAAAAGGTTGTAGAGCTGAGTTGAACAAACTGATTTCTGTTTAGACAACCTGTGATTCATTTGCTAGACTGAAGAGAAGAGTTTCGTTGTGAATTCCTAGGCATGATTTGAACACTGATGATTTTTTTGCATCCACATATGTCTGTGAAAGAACCTAGGAATGTTGTATATGAACCGATATTGCATCATTCTGATTTAAGGTTTGAAATTTTGAAATCTGCAAATATCTCTGAGCTTGAGATTGATTGTTGTGTGCTGAAAATGTTTATCAAACGTGTCGGATTGTTATTTGAATGATATCTTAGTATATAACACGTTCTTGATAAACTCATTGCACTTCTGAAACTTGAGATAAATGGTTCTAGATGTATTGTTTTGTGCCTTGTTAACATACTGGTCTACAATACCTTCTTTGACATGATAACCCACGAACTTGTGCAAAGAGCTGAGAAAGTACAGGTGAAAATAGGGACTATAAAGATCAGAGAATCATGATGAATCCTTGGCTAAGTTGGAGACACAAGAAGCAAATCTTGAAAACTGTCTAGTCGCCAGCTGTGATATAGGAGGCATTCATAAGATCATATCTCATCAACAAAACGATTTAGGCCATGGAACCAACTACATTAGAAACTTAACTCATCAGGCTATCACGTCGATTTGGAATCATGTCCAAAGCTTCTCAGGTGAAAGAGTTATGGGTTCTACAAGTCAGGTGATCCTATCTTTGCTTTGTTTGAATTTGCTAAGTTTAGAACATCTCAAACCTATCTATGGAGACCAGGTGAGCATGCTAAGGTAAGTGATCATGTTTTCAAGAGTTCTTTTATCTATTACACAGATATGATGCACTTGTTTGTGTCAAAAGAGCCATGTGCAGATTATGATGAAGCTTGGAAGCATACAAGGAGAAAGGACAAGAATGTGGAAGACAAGCGGTTCAAGCCACCTGATTGGATCAGGATAAGCACCAAGACATCACTGGCTTCATTCTCATCAAGAGAGCACCACCAGACGCAGCACACAACCAAAACCGAGCCAAAGCACAATTTGGGATCAGATTATTACTCTTTGATAAATTTTTTATGTGCTAACTTGCTTTGTTTCAATGTATCTGGTTTGAGTAATGAATCAGGAACTAAATGGATCAATGCCTTCTATATATCGAACCATTCATCAACAATGCCTATCAAAGAGGCTTGCCAAGGTAAGTGTAACCTGATTTCAAAACTTGATGTTACTGACTTGGTCCCCTCTATTGCAGATAAAACAGATTTGAGGACAAATCTTTTTGAAGAGGGAGGGATGATGTGGATCATGGAAAGCACCAAGGAATATGATGTGATCATGGAAGAGGGCAAAGAGATCTTAGACGAGCCCCATGATGCCACAAAGCACTAGCAGCCTGGTGAGATGCTCTAGCCATTCTAGAAGGTCATGACTCATTCCAGAGTCAAGAAACTTAGGGAGACTGTTGTAGGATACTCACTTCACTCCCACAACAAGAAAGAAGGTCTTGGACAAGGTTTGATCCGAGATGTCTTGAACACCATTCAAGCCATTCTACATCAAGCTGAGTTAGTGTCTAGGCAAGACATTTGGTGTGTGCTCTTTCCTTGCTTTTGGTTTTGTCCACGAGGTTTTCCGGAGGAAGGTTTTTAACGAGGCCACGACTTGTCTTACAAATCACTACTAGCTCTATCTCGGCCCAGACCAGTAGAAATATTACATTTTAAGCTTATATATGTTATAAACTATAGTTTCCATTTTTTAAAGTTTTCGAACCGCTAGAGAGTATGTTCTCTGGTTTCTTTTATTTAAGGGTTTTCCCAACCCTATTGTAGACACGCCAATCTTTTATCAAAAAAACCTAGTTTCTCTCTTCTCTCTTGTCTTGACGAGTTGAAGGTTTGCTGGTGTGTAATATCCAGAGTTAAGGGCTTCTTATTTGGTGTGTCCATATCCAGATCAGTCGCCTAGGAGTATCAAGAGATCATCCATCCCTCTTGTGTCACCATTCAATCCCAAACCTTGAAGAACTTGAGTCTCTGATTCGTTCTTGCAAGATCTATCCATTCCCAATCAACCAAAGAGCATCCTAGGGCGCATCAAGTGCAGCTCAATTGGTTGTCAGCTCTCATAAAAGATTGCTGATAAAGGGTAAGGGTTCGATCCCCCGAGCCAACAACCTATCGATTTAATCCAGGAATGGATTGTCGAAGAAAGGGTGAGTTGATTACCACTGCAGTGGGTGCGGGCCGGTGTGAGGGGTTCCGACTTGGCTGAGATGGCCTGAGAGGAGTCACACTGTTGCAGGGTGGTGTGTAATATCCACTAACGCATCATCACTATTCTCTCTGGATCAAGCTTGAGGAGGGGTATTGGTGTGCAATTCTTAGGATCCAAGTCGTCCATTGTCTCTTGGCAAGAAGTGGAGTTCACTCTTGCATCATTCCTCACCAACCGGATCAAAAGAAGCTATCATGAACTCATTGCAACCTTGCAATCTTGGACCTTCACCTATTCCTCGGTTCCAAGCTTGAGGGGGAGTGTTAATGAGCTTCCTATGATCTGAGAATTGTCTTACCAAGTGGGGACTCAAGTGGAGTTCACTCCCTACCATACTGATGAAAGGGAAGCACCTTAAACTCATCTCAAAACATTCATTGTTGTTCTTATACTTAAAATGTTATTGAGATTGATGTGATTAGTGCATTACCTTGAGAACTGATGCACCTGTGGGATATTGTATCAGGTACCTTACTTGAGATTCAATGAAGCAAAGAACCCGTTCCATCCTTACCTTTCAAGATGGCAAGTAGTCAAAAGAGAGGGGGAGACACAAACCGGGGTCTAAGAAGAGTCCAAGGTGTTGGTGTGTGCAAGTGATGGAGTCCATGCTTGCCACCACAAGTTAGGCCACGATCCAGAGCCTAAGGACTCCACCATGATAAATCTGAAGTTCCTTAGGCTCACTGGCCAATCCCTAGGCTTTGGAGAACTCTACTCTTTTCCTTGGTTGGTTTTATCCCTAAGGAGGGTTTTCTGGCCAAGGTTTTTAATGAGGGAGCTTCTTCAAGGTTCCAAGCTTGTCCAAGGATCTCCTAATGGTCAAGCTTGAGGGGGAGTGTTGAAATGAAGAAGAGAATGACCAGAAGAAGATGCTGGTTCATGATCCAAGTATTTATAAAGATAAATAAAGAAGACAAGAAGAAGAAGCAATCTGGTTGAAGATAAAATCTGGATAGAGAAAACTTGACTTACAAGGAAATGTGAAGGCTGTGACCTAGTCTGACTTGCAAGGCAAGGAAATGAGTTGAAGCTTACCTTGTGACTGTTTCCAAGCACCAGAAATCCTACTCTACACGTGCATATGTCAAGAGAAAAGATCTGGTTTGAATTGAAGCAAGAAAGATCACATGTGTTGCATAAGAAGAAAGACTGACCTGTCACTATCACACCAAGCTGTGTGTGCCTCTTCATCCAGTCACTTTCTCACCATTCTGGACGTGCCCAGCCTGTCCCAGCCAGCCTGCCCCTTCTGATTTCCCCACAATATTATTGTTTATCCATTCCCAACACAAGTAATTGTTTATTAGCTAGTTTGTTGTGTAGTTGGGCTATATATTAGCATCTCTTGTAATCAAAACGAACTAAGGTGAGAGGGGGAGTTCCCCTTTCATTCTTCACCATTCTCTGTTCTAATTAAACTCTATATTCTCTGGTTACTCACTCTCTTACACGAAATCTCTCACAACAATCTCATACTCCTCCTAAATCTCTTTTATTCTCCATTGCAGTCTCTTTCATTCTCTCTTATTCTCTTGATTCTCTTGCTCTCAGATCCGACCATACTCTGTTTCTAAACCACCCACACACCATAATCTGTCTATTCTCTCATGGTATCAGAGCTCCCAAGCTCCTGAAACTCAAAGCTCCGCAAATCAAGCAACAAGCTCACCCTCATGGCTGTTTTAAAACAATTGGAGAAGTTTTTGTCTAGTTGGCTGTTCTCTCTCTTCAAGAGGAAGAAGACTGCAACAATGGCATGTACAGAGACTCTCCAGAGTCTATCCTCGTGCCTCCTGCTAAGCATGAAGAGATCTCTTGAAGAAAGAAAGTTTTGGATTTTTTGGCAAGTAAAATTCCAAAACTTTCTTTCTTCAAGAGATCTCTTCATGCTTAGGCAGGAGGCACGAGGATAGACTCTGGAGAGTCTCTGTACATGCCATTGTTGCAGTCTTCTTCCTCTTGAAGAGAGAGAACAGCCAACTAGACAAAAACTTCTCCAATTGTTTTAAAACAGCCATGAGGGTGAGCTTGTGCTTGATTTGCGGAAGCTTTGAGTTTCAGGAGCTTGGGAGCTCTGATACCATGAGAGAATAGACAGATTATGGTGTGTGGGTGGTTTAGAAACAGAGTATGGTCGGATCTGAGAGCAAGAGAATCAAGAGAATAAGAGAGAATGAAAGAGACTGCAATGGAGAATAAAAGAGATTTAGGGAGGAGTATGAGATTGTTGTGAGAGATTTCGTGTAAGAGAGTGAGTAACCAGAGAATATAGAGTTTAATTAGAACAGAGAATGGTGAAGAATGAAAGGGGAACTCCCCCTCTCACCTTAGTTCGTTTTGATTACAAGAGATGCTAATATATAGCCCAACTACACAACAAACTAGCTAATAAACAATCACTTGTGTTGGGAATGGATAAACAATAATATTGTGGGGAAATCAGAAGGGGCAGGCTGGCTGGGACAGGCTGGGCACGTCCAGAATGGTGAGAAAGTGACTGGGAGGAAGAGGCACACACCAGCTTGGTGTGATAGTGACAGGTCAGTCTTTCTTCTTATGCAACACATGTGATCTTTCTTGCTTCAATTCAAACCAGATCTTTTCTCTTGACATATGCACGTGTAGAGTAGGATTTCTGGTGCTTGGAAACAGTCACAAGGTAAGCTTCAACTCATTTCCTTGCCTTGCAAGTCAGACTAGGTCACAGCCTTCACATTTCCTTGTAAGTCAAGTTTTCTCTATCCAGATTTTATCTTCAACCAGATTGCTTCTTCTTCTTGTCTTCTTTATTTATCTTTATAAATACTTGGATCATGAACCAGCATCTTCTTCTGGTCATTCTCTTCTTCATTTCAACATTTCTCCTTATTTAAACGGGTCTCTAAACCCTATTGTAGCAAGCATCTTTTAATCAACGAGTTTCTTTCTCTCTTGACGGCTCTCTCTCTAGAATAGTTGTCGAGTTTCTTCTGGTGTGTAGTATCCAGGAACCTAAGGGTGTTTGCTTGGTGTGTCATATCCGAGTTATTCATCTAGGAGTATCAAGAGATCTTATCATCCCTCTTGTGTCACCAATCGATCCACAACCTTGAAGAACTTGAGTCTCTGATTCGTTCTTGCAAGGATCTATCCATCCCCATCAACCAAAGAGAATCCTAGGGACGCATCAAGTGGTATCAGAGCAACTTTGGTTGGGAAGTACTCGTTTTCTCTCTTGTTCTTTTTGTTTCATCCGTGTTTCATCTCGATCATCTTGAATAAGCAGTTGAACTAATCTGTTTAGGGCTGCTCGAGTTTCATAAGAGATTAGACAAGGTTTTAAACTTTTTCCTTTTTGCTTTGCGGAAACCCTAGAGAGAGAAACCCTAGCCGCATAGGTTCTTTGCTCCTTAGATCACTTTGTTTCATCTGTTAATCTTGTTAATCACCTTGAACACGAGTAGATTAAGGTTGTTAGGGTGCTAGAAAACCTTAGAGAAGATTAGACAAAGTTTAAAGGATTTTCCTTTTTTTGCTTGGTAGGCGGAAACCCTATTCCTTTTTACCTAGCCGATTTTTTTCCTTTTTGCTTTTGTCTTGCAAAACAAGCTTGATTTCGTGTTCTCCTTTTTCCTTTTTGCTTGTCTTGTTACCTAGAAACCTTTTACTGGTTATATTGTTTACCTTTGTGCAGGAAGCATGGGATCCGAGTCTGAAGAAGAAGCTGAACTCGTCAGGAAGAACAAGCTTCTCATGGAGGCTATGTCGGCTCAACTTAATCAGAACATGGTAGCAACCATGACCGAGATGATGAGGACCAACCTCAATGACATCCGGAGAGAGCTCAGAGAAGAAGTCAGAAGAGCTACTAGTCAGGTTCCAAACCGAGAGACTAGGAGAGAAGAGAGACCTCATACAACTCGCCAAGAGCATGCTGGTTATGAGGAGACTGACAACGACTATGAACACCTCAGTTCATCCTCAAGACAAAGCCAAAGAAGACATAGGCGTGTCCAAGAAAGAAGAATGAACCAGGGAGATGAGCTTGCTGGTTTGAAGATATAGATACCCCCATTCCATGGCAAAGCTGATCCGGATGCCTACCTTGAGTGGGAGAAGAAGATTGAGTTAGTCTTTCAGTGTAAGCAGTACACAAACCACAAGAAGATTCAGATTGCTGCCACTGAGTTCTATGACTATGCTCTAAGTTGGTGGGATCAGTACATCACAACTCGTAGGAGGAAAGGAGAAGAACCAGTTGAGACTTGGACAGAGATGAAGTCTATCATGCGCAAGAGGTTTGTTCCAAGTCACTACCACAGAGACTTGCATCACCGGCTTAGAAAGCTTACTCAAGGTTCAAGATCAGTGGAGGAGTATTACCAGGAGATGGAGTTGCTCATGCTAAGAGCTAACATATCAGAAGATAGAGAAGCAACCATGTCAAGGTTCCTGATGCGCCCCTAGGATGCTCTTTGGTTGATGGGAATGGATAGATCCTTGCAAGAACGAATCAGAGACTCAAGTTCTTCAAGGCGTGTGGATTGAATGGTGACACAAGAGGGATGAATGATCTCTTGATACTCCTAGATGAACAAATCGGATATGACACACCAATTTAGACACCCTTAGGTCTCTGGATATTACACACCAGAACTCGACACATTTTCTAGAGAGAGAGCCGTCAAAGAGAAAAATAACTTGTTGATTAAAAGATGGATGGCTTACAATAGGGTTTAGGGGCCCTTTAAATAAAAAGAAACCGAGAACATGCTCTCTAGGGTTTCGGAAATAAGCAAAATGGAAACTATAGTTTAACTTTAACATAAGCTTAAAATAACATAAAAATGTAAACTTCTTTTAGACTTGGACCGAGATAGGGCCTAAGTGATGTGAAGACAAGTTGTGGCCTCGTTAAAAACCTTCCTCCGGAAAACCTCGTGGGACAAAACCAAAAGCAAGGAAAAGAGCACGCACCCCATGTCTTGCCTAGACACTAACTCAGCTTGATGTAGAGATGGCTTGAATTGTGATCAAGACATCTCGGATCAGACCTTGTCCAAGACTTTCTTGTTGTGGATGTGAAGTGAGTAATCCAACAACATTCTCTTTAAACTTCTTGACTCTGGAACGAGTCATGGGACCTTCAGGAATGGCTAGAGCATCATCACCAGGCTGCTGGTGCAATGTGGCTTCATGTGGCTCATCTAGACTCTCCTTGTTCTCCTTAGTGATCCGGTCCATGATCACATCATCCCCTCCCTCTTGAAAAGGATTTGTCCTCAAATCAGGTTCATCTACAGCAAAAGGAGCCAAGTCAGTGACATTGAAGCTATTTGATACATCATACTTACCTTGGAGATCAAGTTTGTAGGCATTGTCATTGATCTTGTGGATGATCTCGAAAGGTCCATCAACCCTTGGCATCAGCTTGGACTTCCTTTGGTTGGGGAACCTATCCTTCCTCAGGTGCAACCAAACTTGGTCACCAACTTCAAAGGTTCTCACACGTCTCCCCTTGTTGGCTTGCTTCTCATAAAGCTTGGTTTTCTGCTCAATGTTTTGTCTAGCCTTCTCATGGATCCGTTGGACCATCTCTGCTTTCTTCTTGCCGTCTAGACTGATCCTTTCACACTCAGGTAAAGACATTAGATCCAAAGGAGAGGTGGGATTGAACCCATAAACAATCTCAAAAGGTGAATACTTAGAAGCAGAATGCATAGCATGATTGTATGCAAATTCACAGTGTGGTAAGTATTCTTCCCATGTCCTTAAGTTATTTTTAATGAATGCACGCAGGAGTGTTCCTAAGGTTCTATTAACCACTTCAGTTTGTCCATCAGTTTGCGGATGACAAGTAGTAGAAAACAACAGTTTAGTGCCTAGCTTAGACCAAAGTGTCTTCCAGAAGTAACTAAGAAACTTAGTATCCCTATCAGAAACTATAGTTCTAGGCATGCCATGCAAACGAACAACTTCTTTAAAGAACAGGTTAGCAACATGCAATGCATCATCAGTCTTATGACATGCTATGAAATGTGCCATCTTAGAGAAGCTATCAACAACAACAAAGATTGAGTCCTTTCCGGTTCTAGTCCTAGGCAATCCTACAGCAAAGTCCATGGAAATGTCATTCCAGGGATGGTGTGGGATGGGTAAAGGAATATACAAACCCTGGGATTGGACTTGGGACTTGGCATGCTTGCAAGTAGCACACCTCCCACAGATTCTCTCCACATCTCTCTTCATATGCGGCCAATAAAAGTGATCCTGCAAAACTTTTAAGGTCTTGGCAATCCCAAAGTGTCCCATTAGACTGCCCCCATGGGATTCCCTGACAAAAAGATCTCTCAAAGAGCAGTTAGGCACACATAACCTATTGTCATAAAACAAGTAGCCTTCTTGGCTAAAGTAATGCCCTGCAGCAAACTTCTCACAAGAAGCATAAGCTTCCTTGAAATCATGGTCCAGTATCATACATATCTTTATCTGCTCAAAACCAAG
>CAJHQP010013071.1:0-10212 GCA_905132765.1 Moricandia arvensis | reverse complement strand
TTCGCGTCATTAACGACAAATAAGACATAATAAAAAAAAAACAATTTACGCACGAATTGATCAATATCAATTTAAAACTAATTTGATTATTGCAAAATAAATCCATATAAACATGAAACACAAAACATAATCATTTTAGCATTTAGATCAGTTCCATAGGAATTTTGGCAATAAATATCTCATAAATCAAGATCTTATTATTATCGTATTCATTGAAAGGGAAAATTTCACCTAAAATATCTTAAATAAAATAATGAGATTTCACTATTTGATTATCATTTAATAAGATAGTTTAATTTTCTATGAGATAAAGCTTTTCAGTAAGAATGCTTTTAGTTAAAAAAAATGTTAACTACTTTTACTTTATAGATTCGCGCATAGTGTAAAAAAATATAGTTGTCTTAACTAGTAGTATATTCAAAAATAACTAAGTTAAATGTTAATATAATATAATTGTAAGAAAATTTCATAATATTATATGATACTATAAAAGTAAGGATTTTGGAATGATTTCTTGCCAAATTTTCTTAAAGGCTACAATTTCAAAATCACAATATCTTTGAAAGTGACCCCATAGGAGAATTTACAGATTTTATAATCCAAAAGGTCAAGAAAATGGGGCGGAAAGTGGAATAAGTCTAAACCAAACACACACATAACTATGTAGGTTTTATCTCCTTTATAGATTCTCCGTATCCTGTCTTAACAACGATTGGATAAACTACATAGAGGTTCGGTCTTTTCATAAAACCCATAAAAGCACCAAAAAAGAAGAAGAGCTTCATCAATTTCAATGGAGAAGAGTAATGGTCTGAGAGTGATTCTCTTCCCTTTGCCATTACAAGGCTGCATAAGCCCTATGCTTCAGCTCGCCAACATCCTTCACTCAAGAGGTTTCTCCATCACTGTCATCCACACGCGTTTCAACGCTCCAAGAGCTTCAACACATCCTCTCTTCACCTTCTTAGAGATACCAGATGGTTTGTCTGAATCCCAGATCAACGACGAGCCTACCTCTAATGTTATGTCTCTGCTTGCTCAAATCAACGTCACCGCTGAGTCTCCGTTTCGTGACTGCTTGCAGAAGCTGTTGGTTCAAGAGAGGGTTTGTTGCTTGATCGATGATTGTGGTTGGCTCTTCACACAGTCTGTTGCAGAGAGTTTGAATCTTCCGAGGCTTGTTCTCTCTACTTTCAAAGCCACTTTCTTGAATGCTTATCCTATTCTCCCTCGTCTCCGAACCAAAGGCTATCTTTCACTTTCAGGTAATCTAGTTTCTCTTTTTCTTTTTGCGTCTTTTGGTACATTTGAGATGGTTGTTGAACCTTTTGTGTGTTTAGATTTGGAAGCAGAGGACTCTGTTCTTGAGTTCCCTCCGCTTCTAAAGAGAGATCTTTCAAGGCTTTTTGGGGAAGGTGGAGAGAAACTCGATCCATTCTTAGATACTATTGTCGACACAACAATGAGATCTTCAGGTTTAGTATTCATGTCCTGCGAGGAGCTGGAGAATGATTCTTTGACTCTTGCTAAAGAAACTTTCAAGGTTCCTGTCTTTGCGATTGGTCCATTTCACAGCTACTTCTCTGCTTCGTCTAGTAGCTTGTTCAGACAAGACGAGACTTGCATTCGTTGGTTAGATAATCAAGAAGATAAATCAGTTCTCTACGTGAGTCTAGGGAGCGTTGTGAACATAAAAGAATCAGAGTTTTTGGAGATTGCTTGGGGTTTAAGTAACAGCAAACAACCTTTCTTGTGGGTGGTACGACCAGGCTTGGTCCTAGGCGCAGAGTGGATCGAACCGCTCTCGAAAGAGCTCGTGAGGAGCCTTAACGAGAAAGGGAAGATAGTGAAATGGTCTCCACAACAAGAAGTTCTTGCTCACCGTTCCATTGGAGGGTTCTTGACACATAACGGTTGGAACTCGACGCTAGAGAGTATATGCGAAGGGGTTCCTATGATATGTTTACCTGGAGGTTGGGATCAAATGCTGAATGCAAGATTTGTGAGCGATGTTTGGAAGGTAGGGATTCACTTGGAGGGTATGATCGAGAGGAAAAAGATCGAGAAAGCTGTGAGGATGTTAATGGTGGAAAGTGAAGGAGAAAAGATTCGTGAGAGGATGAATGTTTTGAAAGATGAGGTTGGGAGGTCGGTTAAAGATGGTGGCTCGTCTTTTCGATCTATAGAAACCCTAGCGAATCATATACTATCGTTGTAACAATGAGAATATTTGCAAAATATATATACCTCAACGTTCCTATAAAATGCAGAATATTCTCAATATTGTTCTGATTGTGGAATAACCTATTTACTAGAGCTGGACCCGCTCACCGAGCGGGTGTTAATTTAAATCTTGTTTTGTGATATAGTTATATGTTTTTTACATGATGATATACTATATATAAAAATATACTTGTCTTGACTAATTAAAAATAAATATAAAGTCAACAAACGTAATATGTTTATTCATTTGTAACCGTCAATTGTATAATAACATTTATATACCGGTAAAAATAATGTCATTTGTTTACATATGAGTTTTTGTCAATTAATAAAAGAGTTAGTTGGAATATTTTTAATAAAAATATAATATTATTTCTATATTATTCATATATCTTATTAAAAACTTAGTACATGAAATCTATAATATAAATTTTTACTTATGTATTTATATTTTGTTTAATGATATTTTTAAACATATAGGTTATTTGAATACTTTTAGGTTCATATGAACCTATCCGGACCCGGAAGGATCAACTCAAACCCGTCTAGAAATTTATAATATCTACATGTAGTTTAGTTTTAGAACAACAAAAAACGATATCAAAAAACTGATTTCTATTCGGATGGATACTTAGATGAATGTGAATAAATAAAAACTACTTATTAACCGGTTGAAATATTTGTCACAAATAAAATAATTTTATTCAAACATATGAAATTATTATGATTAACACGTAAAATAAGTGATGTTAATTATTATAATAAATACAATTAATGAAGTAATTAGAAAAAGTAAAAAAAAGAAGATGTAATAAACATTTTAAAAATTGGATAAGACAACAATCCTAATTAATAGCTTCATTAAAATATCAATTGCTTCATTTATTATAGTGTAATAAATCGATTAAGTTAATTTGGAGAAGACAACATTCATTAATTGTAACTTCATTAAAACATCCTTCATTAATTACTGTTGTAATAAATGACTAAATTTTAGCATTTTTAGATTTGTACTTCTGTTTTAATACTATAGATGTTAAGAACATTTTATTTTTTAAATGTAATAAAAGCTACATGTTTAAGTGATGTAATCGAAAACTTTCAATAAACTTGTTTGTTTTGCATGGCAAACAACATACTACTCCATCGGTTTTATAATAAATATCGTTGCTCAGAATTTTATTGTTACAAAATAAATATCATTTTTAAATTTTAATACAAAATTTATTAAATATATATTATAATATGGTTAATTATATATATAATTGTACTTTATATAATAAATATGTAAAATTAATTATTATTTTAATTCATGTTCGTAAAGTTAATTTAACACTTAAAAGTAACAAAGTTAAATGATACTTTTTTGTTAACAACGATTAGGTTAACCCTCTTTATTTAAAATAAAATAAGTATTGATTTATATATTAAAATATTATTGTCGTGCATTTTAAATGTGTGCTTTTGTATTTCTCTTTATCAAACTCAACTGTTCTTTGTAATTATCACCCACAAGAAAAGCAACATCCATGTCCTAATCAAGTACATGTGTCACACTTATCCTGTATGTCACACTAGCCATAGGCCCAGTCTCCAGTGGATAAAACTTCTTTTCTTATTGTATGGTCGTTCTCTAGAACATAATCAATTGCAAAGAGAGGAAGAAGAAAGCACCTTGATTATTCAATGGAGAAGAGAAACAAGAGACGAGTGATTCTCTTCCCTTTACCATTACAAGGATGCATAAACCCTATGCTTCAGCTAGCAAAGATCTTATTCTCAAGAGGCTTCTCAATCACCATCATCCATACGCGCTTCAACGCGCCTAAATCTTCAGACAACCCTCTCTTCACTTTCTTACAGATCCCCGATGGTTTGTCCGAAACTCAGAGGCAGTCACGTGATGTCCTGCTTCAGCTCACGCTTCTCAACAACAACTGCGAGAACCCACTACGAGAGTGTTTGACTAAACTCATCAAAGGCTCAGAAACAGAGGAAGGTAAGAAGATTAGCTGTTTGATCGATGATTCTGGATGGGTTTTCACACAGTCCGTTGCAGAGAGTTTCAATCTTCCGAGATTTGTCCTCTGTGCGTATAAATTCACGTTCTTTCTCGGACATCTGCTTGTCCCTCAGCTTCGCCGTGAAGGGTTTCTTCCATTTCCAGGTGCGGCTTCGATCTCATAATAGATTACTGTCTCTGTTTCTTTGTTCTGTTTCTTGGCTCTGTTTCTTGAACTGTTGCAGTTCTGTTTCAGATTCCGAAGCAGAGGATCTTGTTCCTCTGTTTCAACCGCTTCGAAAGAAAGATCTTGCGAGAATCATGGGAAGCAAAGATCAGGTTGAGCCGCTAGATTCTTACTTGGTCAAGATACTCGAAACGACGAAGCCAGCTTCAGGGCTTATCGTCATGTCCTGTGAAGAGCTTGACAGAGACTCACTTGCTGAGTCCCACAAAGTCTTCACCTTTCCTATTTACCTCATTGGCCCACCTCACATCCATGACGTCCCAGCCTCGTCTAGCAGCTTGTTTGAACCGGACCAGAGCTGCATTCCATGGTTAGATAAGCAAGAAACGAGATCAGTGATCTACGTGAGCTTAGGGAGTATCGTGTCCATCAGCGAGTCTCAGTTCTTGGAGATTGCTTGTGGACTAAGCCTAACCAACCTATCTTTCTTGTGGGTAGTCCGGCCTGGTTCGGTCCAGGGACGAGACTGGATCGAGTCGTTACCTTTAGGGTTTATGGAAGGTCTTAACGGAAAAGGAAAGATAGTGAAATGGGCACCGCAGCTAGATGTTCTTGCGCATAGAGCCACGGGAGGGTTTTTGACTCATAATGGATGGAACTCGACTCTAGAGAGTATATGCGAAGGGGTTCCTATGATCAGCTTGCCTTTTGTCTGGGACCAGTTGCTTAACGCGAGATTCATCAGCGATGTATGGAGGATAGGGATTCACTTAGAAGGTCAAATAGAGAGAAGAGAAATCGAGAGAGCCGTGACAAGACTAATGGTTGAACCTGAAGGAGAACAGATTCGAGAGAGAGTTATCGTGTTGCGAAATGAAGTAAGAAGATCGGTTCAACGAGGAGGCTCGTCATCTCGGTATTTAGATGGTCTGGTCGATCGGATTACATCATTCTAGCTTCATAGTTTGAATAGAGTGTGGTTGCTAAACTGGAAAAGATCATGTCCATCTATAATATCAACGACGAAACTAATATTACTCAAAAAAAGAGAAGAGTGTGAGCCTTACATGCTGTATAGTGTGACTCTTTAACCGTCTTAAAACTATTTGCTCTGTCAACTTGAGTAGAATATATTAACACAGGGCAAAATGACAGCTCTTCATATCAGAACATGATCAATCCAGGCCAAGATAACAAGCCCATTCAGTCACAGCCCAAGTCAACAACATCTCAGCCCAAGACCACTCAACCAGACTCCAACGGCTCTGTCAACTCAAGACAAGAAGAAGGGAAAGCAAGTGGCTGTCTGCAGTACGGAAAAGCAGAGTGGTCCCAAACTGTACAACTCATTTGCAGCCCTTGATGCTCTTCCTACATCCGGATGATGGCGTGTGGAACTCACCGAGTTAGATTTAGGGTTTTTGACGTTTTCCTATTTAAAGACATGTAAGCAAATGTAAGCGACAAAAGTGAAAGTAATACCAATGCAATCATATTTTCTTCTTCAAAACCTCAAGCTTTCAGAATACACAAAACAAGATAAACCTAAAGGGGTCTGGTCTTTCTTTATTAACACATGGAGAAGAGCAGAGTTTGCTCTCCACGTTATATAAAAAATATAATTTTTATGCCAAGTAGACATCTCATCTCAAATGTGGCATTGACTTATCAGGAGCTTTGTATCTGGTTTTGAAACACACAAGGAGAGAAAGCTTCAATGGAGAAGAGTAATGGCCTACGAGTGATTCTGTTTCCACTTCCATTACAAGGCTGCATTAACCCCATGTTTCAGCTCGCCAAGATCCTCCACTCAAGAGGTTTCTCCATCACTGTAATCCACACTCGCTTCAACGCTCCAAAAGCTTCAAGCCACCCTCTCTTCACCTTCTTAGAGATCCAAGACGGCTTGTCCGAAGCAGAGACAAGCACTCACGATGTCACACTTCTCCTGACGCTTCTTCTCAACAAAAGCTGTGAGTCTCCGTTTCGTGACTGCTTGACAAAACTGTTTCAAGATTCTGAAACAGAGGACGAGGAACAGAGGATTAGCTGTTTGATCGATGATTCTGGATGGATCTTCACACAACCCCTCGCCAAGAGTTTGAATCTCCCGAGATTGGTTCTTAATACCTATAAAGTCTCCTTCTTTCTAGGTCATTTTGTTCTTCCTAAGCTCCTCCGCGAGAGATACCTTCCACTGCACGGTTCTATCATAGATGCAGAACAAAATGAACTAGCAGAGGAGTTTCCGCCGCTTCGAAAAAAGGATCTTGTACGGATTCTCGAGGAGGAAACAGAGGTTCTAGACTCCTACTCTGGTATGATCTTGAAAACCACTAAGGCATCTTCAGGTCTTATCTTTGTATCATCCTGTGAAGAGTTGGATCAAGACTCACTCAGCCACGCACGTAAAGAGTTTCAAGTCCCTATCTTTGCGATAGGACCTTCTCATACCTACTTTCCAGGGTCTTCTAGTAGTTTATATACACCGGACGAGACTTGTGTTCAGTGGTTAGATAAACAAGAAGACAACTCCGTGATTTACGTGAGTTTTGGAAGCGTTGTGACCATCAGTGAAACAGAGTTGTTAGAGGTTGCTTGGGGTCTAAGACACAGCGACCAGCCTTTCTTGTGGGTGGTACGTGTTGGTATGGTCGATGGAACTGAATGGGTCGAGGCTATACCGGAAGAGCTCATGGAAGGGCTTAAGGAGAAGGGAAAGATAGTGAAATGGGCACCACAACAAGAAGTTCTAAAGCATAGAGCCACTGGTGGATTCTTGACACATAGTGGTTGGAACTCGACTGTTGAGAGTGTTTGTGAAGGCGTCCCAATGATTTGTTTGCCTTCTCTATGGGATCAGTTTCTTAATGCAAGATTTTTTAGTGATGTGTGGATGGTAGGGCTTCATCTAGAAGGTAGGGTTGAGAGAAATGAGATCGAGAGAGTGGTGAGGAAACTATTGTTGGAACCGGAAGGTGAAGTAATCCGAGAGAGGATGAAACATCTTAAGGAGGAAGTGGGAAGATCGGTTCAACAAAACGGCTCGGCTTATCGATCTTTACAACATTTGGTTGATCATATATCATCTTTCTAGCTTTATATGTGTGTTTTGATGCCTTTGTTGTTTTTGTTTCTCAACTAATAAATTGTTAAGTGTTTTGAAGATATTCATCCTTTGTGATTGGCATTGCTGGAACAAAAACAAAACTATTTTGCATTTAGCTCTTTTCTTTTTGAAACTTTGATTTGCATTTCTTACATTCTAATCAAAAAAAAAAAATCCCTAAATCATTTCCTCCATATCAAGTTGAGTTCTTGCTTCTCTAATGTTGGAAACTTTAGTTTTGTGAATTCGACCCAATGTATAATGTATTACAAGCTTCATCGGTTTTCATTTGGAGTTGTATTAGGGATAAAATATCCCACGTCAAAATTCAAAAGAACCTTAAATAATATATAAAAAATTAGGTTCAATCTATTTATCACAAATTAATTTTAAGTTAAAAGATTATAATAAGCACAAAATTTAACATGACATCAAAACCGTGGCGAAACCTTCTTCTTTTTTTGATAACTTAGGTAATCCGGGTCTTAGCTCCAGACTGTCCTAAGACAAAATGGATCTGGTCTTTCTTTATTAGCTCATCGAGAAGAGTTTTGCCTCCACGTTATAGAAATATATGTTTTAAATGTCAACTAGACATCTTACTTCAAATGTGACATTGACTTATATATTATGAGGAGCTTTGCATCTGGTTTTGAAACACACAATGGAGAAGAGTAATGGCCTACGAGTAATTATGTTCCCACTTCCAATACAAGGCTGCATTAACCCTATGTTCCAGCTCGCCAAGATCCTCCACTCAAGAGGTTTCTCCATCACTGTGATCCACACACGCTTCAACGCTCCAAAAGCTTCAAACCACCCTCTCTTCACCTTCCTAGAGATCCCAGACGGCTTGTCTGAAACAGAGAAAAGCACTCACGATGTCACACTTCTCCTGACGCTTCTTAACCGAAGCTGTGAGTCTTTCTTTCGTGACTGCTTGACTAAACTGTTGCAATCCGCTGAGGAAGAGAAGCAGAGGATTAGCTGTTTGATCGATGATGCTGGATGGATCTTCACACAACCCCTCGCCAAGAGTCTGAATCTCCCGAGATTGGTTACTAATACATACAAAGTCTCCTACTTTGTAGGTCATTTTGTTCTTCCTGAGCTCCGCCGTGAAAGATATCTTGTACAGCAAGGTATTATTTACTTCTTATTTAACCAAAAACAGTTTTATATGAGTACCAATATTTCCCTGTACAGGCTGACTTTCATAGTACCATCTTGTAAAGTATAATAGAATATGAATATTACTATGTTGTGTCTAATAAATTACAAGAAAATTATATATATACAGAAAACTTAGATTTATCTCAAATAAGAATATAACTTATTTCAAATAGAATATAAATATTATTGTGTTGTGTAAAACTTTGTAGATCTTAATTTTCATAGTCCAATCTTGTAAAGTATAATAGAATATGAATATTATTGTGTTGTGTCGAATGAATTACAAGAGAGTTATATAAAAAAGTAAGACTTATTTCAAATAGAAATAAAACTTATCTAGATGTTTATGATATATATCTAAATCAACTAATCATTATTTCAATAAAATTATATAATAATCTTTGGTTTAGGTTTCATAGACTTTATGAACTTCACTTCATAATCGGATTTCAACAGTTTGTAATAGTTAGTCTGCAAAATACACATCTTGCTGCTTACTATCTTTTTGATAAATTTTCCAATAAAACATGTAGATGTTACACTTTTTTATCAGTCACATTAAAACTAACATTTATTCACATCTGATGAAACATCAACATTCTAGGTTATGAACAAGATGAACCAGCAGAGGAGTTTCCTCCTCTTAGTAAGAAGGATGTTTTACAAATCCTCGAGGGAGAAACAGAGGTTCTAGACTCGTACTCGGATATGATTTTGGAAACGACAAAGGCATCTTCAGGTCTTATCTTTGTATCATCCTGTGAAGAGCTGGATCAAGACTCACTCAGCCACGCACGTAAAGAGTTTCAAATCCCCATCTTTGCGATAGGACCTTCTCATACCTACTTCCCGGGCTCTTCTAGTAGCTTGTTCACACCGGACGAGACTTGTGTTCAGTGGCTAGACACACAAGAAGACAAAACAGTGATTTACGTGAGTTTCGGGAGTGTCGTGAACATCACTGAATCAGAGTTACTGGAGGTTGCGTGGGGTCTAAGAAAGAGCGACCAGCCCTTCTTGTGGGTGGTGCGTGTTGGTATGGTCGATGGGACTAAAGGGGTCGAGGCAATACCGGAAGGGCTCATGGAAGGGCTGAAGGAGAAGGGAAAGATAGTGAAATGGGCACCGCAACAAGACGTTCTGAAGCATCGAGCCATTGGTGGATTCTTGACACATAGTGGTTGGAACTCGACTGTTGAGAGTGTTTGTGAAGGTGTCCCTATGATTTGTGTGCCTTCTGTATGGGATCAGTTGCTAAATGCAAGATTTGTTAGTGATGTGTGGAAGGTAGGGCTTCATCTAGAAGGTAGGGTTGAGAGAAATGAGATCGAGAGAGTGGTGAGGAAACTGTTGTTGGAACCTGAAGGTGAAGTAATCCGTGAGAGGATGAAACTTCTTAAGGAGGAAGTGGGAAGATCGGTTAAGCAAAACGGTTCGGCTTATCGATCTTTACAACATTTGGTTGATCATATATCATCTTTCTAGCATTTTATGGGTATTTTTGATGCCTTTGTTATT
>CAJHQP010013070.1:0-10217 GCA_905132765.1 Moricandia arvensis | reverse complement strand
ACAAAGCAAAGCTCCCAAATTAAATTATCATCCATTAGGAACGCACTACCTAAGCTAGCGCATCAAACGAGTACTAACTTTTTTGTCTTGTAATACTCAAAAAGGGGTCCGTGCGACCTAACTGTTGTGGGACATAATCCACCTTATGTTGCAGGTGAACCAGAAAGTATGAATGGGAACGATAGAAGGTTTAATATCTTCGAGATCACAATTAACTCCCTACGAATATGAACCATTTTCTGATACGACAGACCAGTCAAGTTCATCCTCATCTAACGCAGACTAATCGCGACCAAATGGCCCTCGGCTGACTTTTTGTAGCTCGACATAACTCATCTGATACACATACACAAATAGCACATTTACCATCTATTTCAGATGAGGGCATTTTACTACAGAAGTGTACGACCTATATATACACAGGCTCAACCTCACACTTACCACGGATGATCTTAACCGGTAGCGAATTTTAGAAGCAAAGGAGATCCCGGGTTCGAAACTAATCCACGAGACCGCTAAAAACCAGTGTAGGCCCACAAATATAAAGCTATAACTTTGATTTTTCCAATTGGAATATCGAAAATAAATAATTACTTATGAACTAGTTTAGGGATCTTTTCATAACGATATTGAGATACTTTTGTGTATACACAATATAGAAAGAAATTAAGCTAATCAATAATAATCATAGCATACCAATATAACCCGACTGTAAATGTTATATATCCTCTATGGCAGACGACAAGCAAGAAGAAGCAAAAGGCAAAAGCTAGCCTGATATATAATAGATTAAATTGATACGAGTTTCCGGGTCTTGTACATGGTGATCTCAAAATGTTGAATATAAGTCTAATCTGAATGGTGTGTGTACTCGCTGTCTTGAATCACCTCACACACCATACGATATTTCCAGAAAACAAGAAAACAACTTAATTGTGTCCTACGTACCATACGGCATGTTTTTCAATTCCGATGTTCGCTCCTGGAGAGCTCCTCTTATTTTATTAACTCTCGATTTTTACTTCAGGCTCTACTGTGTAGAGTCTTAGACATTACTCAAGAACTATCATTCTATGAACCTAGGACCTTCTAGGAGATATATAGATTACATAGTTCTGAGTAGTCGTTACCATACCGCTCTAAGCAATAATGCTGTTTAATGATGGAGTTCGCGGCGCAACAGCATAACACTGAAACCAGTCACTTAAGAAGAACGTCAGTCGAGCGCTGTTGTGGTGCTGCTGCCTTAGATTATAGATTTATAATCATTGTTCTCGGACACTGCTGTTTGACTAACACAAGAACAAGCAATGAAATAGGAACGCTGAGCACCACATACAACACTGTCGCTTCGATTCCCCACAACTCACCGCAGCCGTACGGAGCAACTAAGATTAGTTGGCGGCCGACCCCCCTTCGATCTCAGATATATAGCTTATTACTTCTCATAGTCATACTATCATCGGATCCAGGCATTGAACAAGATAATTGAAGCTTCAGGGATGCTGGTTTGGTATGTTGTTTCCATACCGAAGGCTTTTTTCAATTTTTATTGTGTTAAGTGGTACATATATTGTGTATAACTAAGCTCATCCTCTAGTAATTCAAGTCCCATCTCTATCGTATATATTATCTCTAAACCAGACCGCTAAAAGCTATAACCGGTATGTTCCATATAAACATCGTTCGCGATTAAGGTGTACTTTTTATTGTTCTTTTCTTTTGTGTTTTTTTTTTTTTTTTTTCAAATTCAAATTTTTAATAGCATTGCACGCGCAGAACTCACGAGGAGAACTAACAGGCTTCGATTCACAAACACTTGTCAGACCCTGCGAACAAAATTTATCCTTAACTCTGCGAAACTAACTTCTAACTAACCTCCCAGCGCTCCGCCGATGCACAGACTCAGCTCCTTCGTCCAACCCCTCATATCCAGGGCTACCGTTCGCCGCTTAGTCCGCTCGAGAATCGCTCCAAGATCCTTAGAAATACGCTAGCGAAAACGCGTTTCGTCCGCAGACCATTAACGAGAAACCGACTGGAGAGGAGGAGCCATTCACCAACCTCCGTTTTTCCTGGATGCCCGATAAAGGGGGCGTAACTACACCGTGTTCGCTACGCAACAGGCGTAAAGCTTGGAGTCCCGATGGCTGACTCTCTGTCTAAATCCTATAATCTAATCCAGCAATGTAAGCACACCTCTGGAGCAAAAACAATAAACGAGAGGACCCGACGGCGATTGATAGTGGCATCAAACACCATATCTACCTGCCTTCAATATCCAGGCAAGAGAGGTAAACCCGACGGACTTCGGAACCATCTAACCTGTAACTCATCTTCGCCTCATAGATATGTGGTCATCAAGCGCCTCTCACGCCCATTTTTTTTGACCCGACGAAGTATCTAGTATCGCGATCGCCCTGTGCACGTATAGAGTGTCGAGCTTATAGACAGCACAATGGGAGGTCGTAGAATAATGATCATCCACGTACAGTGTCATCACATTCCTCTCCCTGTTCGGGATATTGGGGGACGCTTTCGAGGTTGGGTTCCGAGATTCTCCGCACGACCGAGTTGTGTTTTGAGACTCACCACGCCTTTCGTAGCAACCCTCGACATGTGAGAGATGGATGTAACCAGTGAGTCCATGGGACGTCAGTACACTCTTCCTTTCAATATGGACGGATCGTTTCGACATGCGAAGACCATGGGTGCGTACGCGATAACGAGCGATCGAAGACGGTTGCTAAGTGTTCTCTTTGAGAAAAGCACACGATCTAGATTTGATCTGCAAAGCCATCTTTCAGATCACTGAGAACACCAGCACCAATGCGAAGCCACCATCGGAACCAGGGACTCAAAGTTCTGCGGATAGTGGGAAGTACGAGTTCGCTCATTAAGTTCGCCATCGGAAGTCTGGAGAACCGAACGCGAGTCGACCAAGTTAAACTCCGAGTCCTGCCGTAGGGCAGCGAACGTAGACTTGTGTCATGAGACGTGGTTCGGCGACCGCTTCATACGCAGGGCACAACAATTAATAACATAGACGGTGGGCACGTAGGAGAGATCGGAAGTGTAACGGCGCTGCAATAGCCAGTGCGCAATGGGATGCCATAGAGTGTATCAATGCCTGTCTGTTGAGACTACCGGTACACACGAAAATCGACCCGCAACGGATAGCCTTGGCATCGTCCGGAAGCTCAGCCTAATATCCACCGTCTTGATGCTCTTGCACTCACGTACGTTGCCGCTATACAGACCTCGCCGCCGTGGTAGATAGATAGTAATCCACCGAGTACACTCGCTAAAGACATGAGGAGCCGGTGCTTGACGACACCCCGTGCCGAGAACCAACAACCCCCTGCCCGAGCCACTTGAGACCACAAGGATAGGGCAGAGCACCACCGCGACACATGGAGAAGCAAGCCGACCTCGGGAATTTGAACCACACTAAAATCTCGCATCACCGGTTAGCAGGAGATTTCTTTTCATCAGCACGTGGTTTCCAACAGAGAGGAGACCGGCACACAGAAAATATCTAGGGAGCGACCTAACCTGAGTCCCAAAGAAAACGCCGAGTGCCGATTCATGAGCCTGCCGAACCGCACCACGCGTAAGGCCGTCGCGAGAGCCAGATACAAAGAGCGACCACCGGAGCCGAAAGCCTCTCCGAGCAGAGCACATCTCCGGATCGAAAACCTAGTTCCAGATCCTCGCACATATCGAAAGCGTCAGAGTGGATCGACAGCGGCAGCAAACAAGGACCTAAACCTCGACGCAAAGCCTCGGGCGCCGGAACGCGCGCCACGCGCGGCCGACGCGGAGCAGAGCTCACTAGTTAGTCGCGAGAGAGAAAGGGGGGAGGAAGAGAGAAGATTGTAATTATCCTTGTAATCTTTTGATGTTCTTGTTAGTGTGCTGATTTTGCTCCATAGTGGATTTTTTAAAATATCATAATCGATAGTGATCATTTAAAGCATATATGGTGTGCTACTTCTGTTTTTGTTTTATTAACAAAGATTTTCTTCGTTTTTCAATTCCGGTAGATTTTTTGTTTCAACGTGATCTATGATATACAAACATATACGATGGAAATATTGGATGCTTATCATAATAATTGAAAAAAATGAATATTACTTTTTTGTGTGTTGTTATTTATTAATATATTTGGAAAACAAGCTAAATGTAATAAATATATTTACAAAGAACTTTTTAATAGATATTTTTTCCGTTACAAAATAATCTATATTTTAAAAATAAAATAAGTTTTCAAAAAACATGTATCTTTACTTTTTCAGTGTAACTTTTTATATGTAATAGTTGTAAATTGAAAATTTAAAGAAATTAATTGTGTTATGAACTTTGATTGGTTAAAAGTTAATGAAATAATGAATCACAAAAAATATATATTTAATATTAAAATTCAATATATTTATTAATATATGTGAGAAATTCTAATAATGTTACAAAAAGAATATTAAATATTTAAATCAACCCATAAAAGTATTGGAAAACTAAATCCGGTACTAAAAACAGTCATCCGAGAAGACCGACCGCCGCCACCAAACCCTCACGTACAAACTGCTGTTAGTCACTGAGGCCATCATTAACGCATAACCGGTGCTTATTTTATTTTTTTTGTTTTTTGTTTTTTCTTTTGGCTGATTTTTTTTTAGAAAAAAAAACAACAAATTGCGGGCCGCCACTTGTCAGTGGGGCCCGCAATAGTGTAAACAACTCATTTACATCGTGCTTATTTTGGCCAACCGAGTTTGTGTTTTTTTTTCGGGCCCCACGTGAAGAACCTGCTCCAAGCACCTGCGTTGAAGGTGCCCTGAGCCCTTGCTTTCCGATATTTCAAGGTCTCATACGTATTAAACAAAGATAGTGTTTTAGTTTTTTTTATGGTAAAATAGTAGTGTTTTTAGTTGTTTTAGTGACTTTCACTTTATTTTTGTTGGCGTTAACGTTTAACAACGTTTGCAGCCATCCCTTCACGTATGCATCGCTCACCTAAATTTAGCTGCTTTAAAGGAACCGTTTTGGGTCAGTTCTCTGTCCTTATCTAATTACCATGTATGCCTCTGAACCCTAAGCCTTCTTCAGAGGGTTATTTACTAAATATCAATCATCAATCAATGGGTTTCTTTTTCTTTTTCCTTAGGTCAAACTAAAATTCATCAACTTCATGACTCGTATTTCACGTTTTACTTTTCTTTTGTAAATTAGAAAGAAACAGTTAGTAAATCAGGTAGATGTTGATCTTAAGCTGCTTGACGTTGAGACTATTATTGCAAAACATAAATAATATAAGAAGATATTCTCATAAAGTCATGCAATACTTTATTCTAGGTTGTTTTGAGTGGATTCGACACTTTGTAAATGGTTGTTAATTATCTAAAACAGCAGTTAAGTCTTACAATTAGTGATTAATTAATTATATTACAGTTCCATCGTTTATCTTCAGAGTATGATTGAATCTAAGATATTTTTCGAAACCATCCACTAACTAAGAAATAAACACCACCTTAATTTGGGTCCCAGCTGATCACCTAACTAACGCAAACCACAAACTAGACGTCTATGTATATCATTACACATGCATAACCTTATCTATACGCATCAAATTAGAATCTCGGCACACTCTTTAGGTCTCAAATGGATTTCTTTTTTTGTTGTTGTGTTGGTCATGAATGTAGATATAAATACTGTTGATGTAAACAATTTTTTGATTATAATCTTTATTTATTAATTGTGGATGTAAAGTGAAAGAACACGTCCTATTATAACTAGAAAAAGAAACATTGACAAGTGAGTTTATCTAGGCAATTTAGAAACTCTAGAAATAGCATGAAGGTTGTAGAAACTAGAAACTGTAAGTGATTCGAAAATCTTTACAACCGCAAATGTTGCAAAAAAAAAAAACTTACTCGATTAAGAACGTATGCTGACATCAAACATTAATTTTCTTTTGCATCAAAAACTTATTTCCCCCTTAAATTTTGGAGTATACTTAACTTTTGACAGGGTGATTGTGGTCGAATGGTAAGAAGACGAAATTGGGACGTTAACACGTTTCAGCTTCGATCCAATTGTTACGCGAAACAAAATCACATACAATTATCCTGATCACCTTACACGGATATGGATCTATGCTTTAGGGTCCATTTGAATACCAAGAGACAGAGTCTATCCGTGGCATGTACCTCTACTTGGGGATTAGTCTGGATCTCTCCATAGGTTTAGAATATCCTAGATTTAAAAAAAAAACTTTTGGAAACCATAGAAAATCTATTGATATACTTAGTTACAATTCACATTAGTTCACTTCATTTGTCTCAACTACTTTACCAAAAGGTACAAAATTACAAAGCGTACTTAAGAATATCTTCCAACCCCATTCCTCACAATCATCATTAGTGATAATTGATAAACATAAACTTAATTATGTATTTTTTTCTCTCCAAATCACTCCTTAACAAATTAATACAGAAATAATAATAAAAATGGACAAAAAAAGAATCTCATACGCAAATATAATAAAATGAATTATACGTCACACACAATCCACAACGTTAATTCGCTGGCTCTCTTCTATAAATCCCCTCGTCAGCACTTCTCCTCCTCTCACCAAAACATTTCTTATTATAAAAAAAAAACTAAACACCAAATTTTATTTTCTCATTATTTCTTTCTTTCTTGGTTCCACAGTCTACAAAAATGGAAGGAAGACATACTACCTCCAAGAGAAACCTCGACGGGAAACAGAACCACCATAGAAGGAGGACCTCACTCGCCGTGGCATTCACCGTCCCTTATCTCTTCGGTGGTTTAGCGGCGATGCTTGTTCTCATCGCCTTTGCTCTCCTAATCCTCGGCTGCTCTTACTGGGCGTCTATCTGTTTATTTCGACGGTGAGGAAAACCAGAGCAGTGATCTTGAAGCCGGAGATGTGAAACCCGACAAAGCTGTGCAAGGATGTAGCTTTGCCGGAGAAGTTCTTGGTGATTATGGCCGGAGACGTGAACCCCCACGTAACTTGGCTACGCCGGTGGAAAAAACATGTACTTGTGACGATGATGAAGACGAGGAGGGTGGTGATGACTTGAAGCACACGTGAGACATGTTGAGAAACAGAGTACATGAAGAGGAGAAACAGTGGATTGTCTTAATGTGAACAGTTCTTCAGACTGTTGTATTTACCCGGTTGCTTCTGAAACGGGTCGGGTCAGAGCTCTATATGATGAGCCTTAATTATAGTCTGACTCTTACAGTGGCAAAGATTTACATTTACCAAAAAAAAAAAATCAAAATGGATATTGAGTTTGGATCATTAAGTTGTTATGATTAACAATGTTATTTAATCTCAGCCTTTGCATCATTAAGTTGTAGTTTACAATTCTTCAGTTATGATGAAAATTCCGGGAAAAATGTAAATTTCTGCGATTTAAATGGAAAACATGTGAACATCTTTTTGAATTTTGAATATAAAAATAAATAAATGGTGACTATATGATTAAAAATGTACTGCTATGGTCAGGAACAGTTCATGTTTTACGTGGGATTAATGTGACAAGTGGTTCGGAAGAGTCTTCAGGTTAGAAAGTTGAAGGCACATGCAGAAGATAGTCTGAACTATGACGAACTCGTATGTGTCTCTCTGATGCGGCGAGGTGAAACAGTTGGCTTTCACTCAATGGCCTTAATTAGTGTGTAATTTATTTCATTTTTGACTATAGTTTAGTTTCTACATGATAATGACAACGAATGTTTGTAGGTTTAGTGATAGACGTTAACATGCCCCTATAAGTTTCTTTTTTTCCTGGGCCATCTTATCTTGTAGCCCTAGAGCTACGTGTCTACTTTTTATTGCTTTGAAGCTATGCCTTCTTTAAATATACACTCATTTGCATTTCCAAATTATGCTAATAAAATGGATTATACCAGACTATAATGGTAAATGATCATTATCTCCATAAATTTACTTTTATAAATAAACGTCAAACATTTGTAGCAAATTAGAGAACATATCTTCTTATTGCATAATTTTATTAAATTGAAACACAATTATTTTATCAAATTTAATTTAAGGCTCACTTGACAAGTTATCGCCAGGCTTCTATTTATTAAAATTGGATCATGTCCGGTTGATATATGTGTAGTCCACCAAATATTTTTAATGATATATACTTTTTTAATATAACTGCAACTAAATTTATTTTCTAAATGTAACCACCACATATGCGCCTAATAATTGGGGGCCACAAACTTGATAACTGTATTAAACAGAAATTAAATAAAGATGCGAATATGTAGGAGATAGCTATAAATACATAACGTCAGTTTTTTCCATTTCTTTCCTAATAATCGTAACTATACAAATATATAACGTCAGTTTTTTCCTATTTGCTGTAAAGAAAAAAACAAGACCGTAACTTCCTGGAACAATTAACCACGTATTACTTCTAAAATTAATATTAATTATATTAAAAAAGATTTTTGCTTTTTAACAGTTTTTATAAGAGCCTAATAATAATAATATATATAATTTATATTAAAATATTTAAAGCTGATTTTTATTTTGTATTCTCTATTCAATTCTGTCTATGTATGATTTAAACATATTTAACATATATTTTTAGCAACAATACAATTGAAACCATTTTAGTTTTCAAAGAATCATTATTACATTGCAAATAACATAACTTACATCTCACCCCAAGAAATTGGGATTATACAACCAGACGTTAATTTATTCAAATTTTAATTATTTTACAAATTTTAGTATAATGGGTTTTAAATAGGTTATCCGATTATTTTTTATTAAATGTGATTTAATTAAATTTAGTGAAGACCATATTAAACCATTTATTTATATATTATATATAATAGAATATATTAAATTTTTTGTTCAAGCATTTTTCAAAAATATGTTAAGTCTTCGATGTTGGTTGAATTTAATATTGGTTTAGTATAACGGGTTTTAAATAGTTTATTTGATTAAATTTTTTTATTAAATGTGATTTAATTAAAATAGATATGTTGCAAAATTTAAGAATAAATTAAAATAATTTTCGGAATGCATATGACACAATTGTATAGTTATGGAATTTGACATATTTAATATAATTACCAAAATTATATAAAATTAAATTAATATTAAATAAAATATGATTTAAAAAATACAAATATAAAAATTAAATTGAAAAAAACAAAAAAATATATCCCCAATTATATGATAAATGATTAAACATAAATTTGATTATAACCGTCCTTCGAAAAGGCGGGTATATTTTTTTGTTTTTTTGGGAAATTTAATTTTGTGTTTATACTATTTTTCTAACTATATTTGTGTTTAATATTAATTTAATTTAATATAATTTTGGTAACTATATTAAATATGTCAGTTGCATAATTGTACACTTATGTCATATGCATTTCAGACATTATTTTTAAACTTCATTCTTAAAGTTTGTAACATATTATATATTCATAGTAGTTACCTAACATAATTAGTCAAGAATATCCGTACCCAAAAAACCCGACTTGAATCGATCTGAAAATCAAAGTGTCATATCTTATTAGACTTAGCCTATATACTCGAACGCTCTTAAGTGTTATAACCGAAAATCAATATCAAATACAACCCGTTCCAAAAAGTGAATATTTTTTCTGAAAAATGTTTGAAAAAATATTTTTTTTATTAAGTTATGGATGGTGGTTACGTGATATATTTAGAATATATTTTGTAAGGAAATTAAAATAAGAGATAAGTTGCCATATAAAAGTTGTCCTATAATATAGGAGATACAGAGAAAAAAATTTATGTAGATACACTTTTAAAATTTTGTTTTAATTTATGCAGGCGTAAATAAATTAAAATAGGAGATAAAAAAATGTTAATGAAAAGTGGTTTAGATGCAAATATTAAAGTGTGAACATATTTCCATATAATCACGTGTTGTTACAAAATATATATGTTGATGTAGTTTTTTAAATCTATTCTATTAAAACAGGATCATGACAAATTGATAAATGTTTAGTCTAACTATTTATTATTTATGTATTATTCATATATATTAATAATACTAAGTTTTTATATTATGATAAATATATGATAAATGATTAAACAAAATTTTGATTATAAGAAAAACACAAATATAAAAGTTAATTTTTTCTTAAAAATTTAAAACAAAACATATACCCGTCAAAATCTA
>CAJHQP010013069.1:0-10218 GCA_905132765.1 Moricandia arvensis | reverse complement strand
TTGGTCATTCTTTGTATTATTTATATTTAGTTAGACAGGCCTGTCCCTTTCTTTGATGCATATGAAGCATTAACTTCAGGCAACAAAATATAAATACAAAAATGAGGCAGATTTTATAAAGTTGAATGTAGCTAGTTCGAGCAAGACTGAGACCATTTTATACAACTTTTTCATTGGCAGTTTTAGTTATAAAGGGCACACTATTTTAACAGGCCTTAAGACGACACTGTAGTTAGAATTTGAACTTCCATAAAATAATTCTAGAACAAGTAATTTTTTTATTTCTTTTGCTAACTAAGTTTACAAAAAGTATATATTTAATGATATTGTTCATTATGCAGAAAATATTTCTATTTTCTATAAACCACTTAGCATTTCTTGCTATAAGTTCCATTTTATTATACACAAACAAAAACAAGTAAACACATACACAATCTGTCAAATAACAATTTTGGCTAATTTAACGCTTGCACTAACCAACTATTAGTTTTAAGAAAACAAAGGAAGAACACTCAGAAAAGAGAGAATGTTTAATCTAAATGAGAAAAGAGAGAAAATGAGATTGTTGTTGGTCACCAAGAAATATAGTATAAAGAATAAAGAATTTTTCCTTAAAGAATGAACTCTTGTCTACCATCAATATTTAAAAAGAAGAAAAGATTAAAATAAATCAACTTGGTCTGATGATATACTATAGATTTTACGGGTTTCTAGCCATGATATAAGTCATATTTAGAGTCTTATCCTATGTTAGATTTTCCGGGTTTTAGCCATGATATAAGTCATATTTAGAATCTTATATTATGTTTCGAGTCTATTTTAGAGTCCTTTCACGTCTAGGCACGTTTTGGAACAAAGTAGAGATCATGAGTTTCGCTTGACATCAATGCGAGTACACAAACCGACTCTAATTCCAGAATCCGCCATGGCCCAGAAGTTTCCCATATATTACAAGATTGCTCCTATCCGACTTTTAGACTTATTTTATAATTTTCCAGCCATTGTTTAGGCATACATACTTTAAACCCCCTTTCTTTTAAGTTTTGTTTTATGTCTGGAAAGAATAGATGAGCTCCTTCAGAGTTTTTTTGTAACTCGTTTGGTTTTATATATGATTTCTGTGCAGCCTATAAATTCTTCTTTCATGTCTGAATAGATATCATGTTAGATTTTGGGATTTTCTAGGATTTTGATGAACTTGTGATTTATAGAACTGCTAGAGTAATCTTATTGAATTGTTCTTATTACTTTTTCTAAAGTAATTAACTAGATACTTGATAACAGGATAGTTGGGACACGCGAGAGCATGGTCAATTAACTGAACTGAATCCTACATAGGTAGGTTGTTAATCTCATACGAGAGTTCGTTTAGATTACTTAGTGAGCAAATCGTACCGAAACGATAATGCTTGTCTAAAAGTATTATCGATCGACACTCTTTCTAATTCACATATAAAAGTTGGAATTCTAGGATTTAGACATCTAATTAGATTCGCAGCAAGAGATAAATATCTTACTTATTGAATTCGAGTTCTAGGATTTATCTTAATAAAACCTTTAGCAACTATTTATTTAAGTTTTTATTACCTATTTGATATCCCTAGATCTAGCGATTTATCCCATCTTTAACAAACTCGCTATTATTTACTGATTTTTTATTATATTGCTTAGCCTAATCCAAAACTGATAGTCTATTGTGTAAAATATCGAGTCTCTGTGGATACGATCCTCAAGTACTAAACTTATCCTCTTACTTGAGAGAGGTGTTTAAAGGTTAATTTGAAACATATCAAATTTGGCGTAGTTGTGGGGGACTATGATCATCATTAGACTAGGTGTAGGATTCGTCTAGGTTTTTATTTTTAGTTTACTTACTTTTCTTTTCTTGTGTTTCAGGTACATACATCTCAGTACCAAGAATCGATGAAAAGAGGCTTTATGGGTCTTTCAAAGCAGGAGTCTGCTGATTTACGTGAGATCCATAAGTCTAAGGGGTCAGTGTCGATCGACATCCTCCAAACAGAGATCGATATCGTAGATAACCAAGTGCCGAACAACACTCCTCCAGTGTCGATCAACACTCCTCCAGTGTCGATCGACACTGCTCATGAAAAGACAAAGATAGCTTCTCAGCGTGTGTTAATTAATGGTAAGCACGGAGACCTGCATGACCTCTAAGCTCATCTGTGTAATGCAGCAGATCAGAAGACAGATGCACATGTTGCTGTAATCCATGAGAGTCAATGGCATCCATTGAGAATGATAAAGTTCTTTGACAAAAAACAGTAGCTGAATTGACCAGGCATGATCAGTTCTATGCTAACAGATATGCGCTTTGACCTCCAGCAATCCAGGGATTGACTTCCAGTTAAAACCCGCATACTTCTCTTTTATGGGTCATCACCGTTTACATTGTCTTCCTCATGAAAATACCATCATAACTTTTCTCATAATCAGATGAGTAGTTGTTATCATAGATGAGTTGGGATTTGGGGTCATAACAAGTTGAATACTGGTCCAATGGTTCTGGTTCTTCTTGACCTCCTTGTTCTTCATTTGGGATACATTATGGATCAGGATCTATGTACCAATAGCCTTCAGTGGGGTCATCTCCATCATCCCAACAAGACTGTTCCGTTTCTTCTCCCCAATCTACTTCATAAGTGTTTTATTCATCAGCCTCTTCTCCACTCTCCATTAAGCTTGAATCACTATCTCGTGACAAAGAAGAAGAGTGCTCAGAATCAAGTTTTTAATAAGAAAGTGCGTAGACAAACAAAGTTAAAGGATGAGAAGAAAATAGAAAACTAAAAATATGAAAACTTTCCGATTCTTTTATTTTTACTTTTTTTGAAACAATGACAAATGAAAATTATTATTTTTCTTTTGATGTTTTCGGTTTATGGTCAAAATAAAAAGAAAAGAAGGTCTGGAAACAAAAAATCTTGAAAAAATGGAAAACTTTTAAAACTCAACCAAAAAAGAAAATACTCGACACTTTTTATGATTTTTTTGAATGATAATGGATCTAAACCAGAACTAATTTGGACCTGCTAGTGAACAGAATGAAGAACACACTTTTATGATTTTTACATTTAGACATAAATGAAACAACTAAATGAAACAACTAAATGAAACAAGAAACAAAATGATTTCTTTTTAAACAAGATAAACTAAATGAAACAGAACAAATATGAATTTTTATGGGTATTAATTTTATACAAAATAAAAACTAGATGAACACAGAACAAACAATTTTTTTAATAGTTTTTGTGTGATTTATGAATGCAAAAACAAATGAAAAAACTAACGATTCAAAAAAAAAAATTAAGGATAGATGCAACCTGGTGCTAAAGGAACTTCAGCTCTAATACTAGAAATCATATAAGCCTAGCTATCAAAGGCTCACAATATCCTTGGATCAAAGTTATGGACGATCCAACAAGAGGGGTGGTTTGTACAATCGACCTAATCGGCCTTAAATCGGCTGGAAGGAAGAGTTAATGATGGTACTGGATAGAATGGTTTGTTGACTGATTCCAAAATCAACCACAAAAAAATAACACTTGAATCCACAAGCATCCTCAATCGCCAATCACCTAGATTAGTGAATCCACACAAGGCTTGATGATCAAATTCACTCAAAGACACAAGACATTGGAGAATAGAAACTAAGAATTTTATTAGGTTTTAGGTAGAAGATTTGTGCCTTACAATTAGGGTTCTAATTAGATTATATAGGCTCAGTAAAATAACTTAGAAAGCTAAACAAAAGAAGAAAACATTCTTAAAATCATAAACTAGCCGTTAGTCTTTAAATGAGAGAATCTCGGCCAAAAGGAAAATTAACGAGTTTCTTGTATCTGGACAGTTATAAGTGATAGCTGAGCCTCCTGGGAACCTTTTTATGGTCTGTAAGGTGCTGATGTCGTGCATTTACTGAAGGGAAAAGAGCTGTTGGAGCTTTATTGCAAGAGACTCCAAATTAGGCAACTTGAAGCAAGTGTAGATCCGCTTAATCCTATGCTTGCTGGTCCATGGTAGGCTGAAGGCAACACGTTGTGGATAATTAAGATTATCTCCTGGCTTTCATAGATAAGTTTGGGTCAGACCAAACTGATTGGGTTGAAGACCCTCCACCAATAATATCGATTTGGCTAATTGATGAAAATCGGTGTCTATCTTCTGATCTGATTGGATTCCACCTGATCCAGTGTATTGTGGTGATTCCTAAGATGTTGTGGAATGCCTCTGAATTATTTAAAAGTTATACTGGTTTGCAATTCTTGAGGTTGGTTTGATGTGAATCACATATCTTCCCAAAATAAGCCAAGTGCAGAACTGGTTTGGCCGGTTTTGGGAAATTGATCATATCTTCCAATTTCCTCGACCATTTCTCGTGATATTGGGATTTCTGGGAAAGATGATAAACTTCTCTTGATTTCTAAAATTATTTTTGGTTCAGGCCGGCTCTTGGTTGGGCTTAAATCCTTTTCTAAAGCATGATACTTTGCGGATGGACATGCTGAGAAACTTCCGGTTTGTAAAATTCATCTCTTCCTGGTCCGAGTAGCTCCTGGTATGATTACGATTCTGATTGGACCGTCTTATAATGTAGACTCGGAAAAAATATTATCGTGTATAATTCCTTCTGGCTGGTAGGATATAGCTGATCTACTGAGCATAGATCTTGGATAGTTATTCGATTACTTGAATAACGGGCCTGGTCGACCTCTGGTTCAGAAATGGATTTGTTTACCGCATCACCCATGTTTTAAAAATATCCTTGCTCTCGAACTTGATATTTTCAAACACAAAATCAGCAGTATAGAAAACGCGTTCCAACTTCAAAGTGTCTCGCTAACCTCTCACAAACCCACTCAATACTTTATCACCATATAATCCAAAACAGATATCATACAAAATACATTTACATGCAAACCTAATAAAATTAAAAAACTCTCCAATCCCGTGAACATTTCGAACACAAAATGCGGCATACGAAAGAAAAAATTGGTTCTCAGCATCGCGAGACGTCGGAAAACGCATGAAGAATCATTTTTCTAAGAAACATCTTCCTCGATAAAATTTCCATCTCAAAAAAACAAATGGTCATACGAACCAACATCTACTTAACACGTATCTTTCGCCAAAAACTCAAAACGGTAACACTTACCATTCTATTTGTTGCTGATTAGAACAACCAAACTCTAACGTCTTAAACAGACTTAGCCATCTCCCCTCATAGAGATACGCTCTCAAACATCTGACACAAAGATAATAGCGCGCTATAAAAGAAATCTAAAATTTTGGTCAGCAATTCCAGACGACTTTGGAATTATCTTTGGAGAGATGCTCAGTTCCCTGATCGATTCAAGTCACATAAGCCGAGAACTTTTCGCAGGCGTCAATATTGAGACAAAAACATGCCGAAACCGCAATGGGTGATTTAAGCCAAAATAGTCATCCCAAACCCTAAACCGATAGTAAGCCTAGGTCTTGCCCTAACCCCAGCACACTGGTCTCAAACATCCCAGCGCATAGTATCGCTGAACCGATATGATATTCCAAAACATGTCTCTTTGTTATATTTGTGTGTTCATGAGGCTCCACGAACTAAAATCTTCAAGTCCTCGCATTTAAGACAAAAATGGATGTAACGATCCGCTAAGAGTTGAATATGAGATGACAACTCATATTCCTTCCCTCAACATCCACATAAAAGTACTCATGCCATTATCACCGTAAGACCTAGTTTATTAATAAAACTGCCGAGCAGTAGGGATTCAAAGCCACACACGGCCAGTCCCGAAACATAAAACATGGCCACACACGGCCAGAAAGAACACAAAAAAAACATGAAAATCTAACGTCCCTAACGGGACTACATCCTCACTCAACCTTTAGGGACGGAAACTCACCCTCTCCTATCACCTCATCCGAGTTTGGGGCCTTGTCGTCTCCATCTCCCTCAACCGTTTTAGGAAGCTCAACATCCACGGGATCTTGTTCCTAAGGAAGCAACGGAAGGATACAATCCGATTCAGGCCAGCGAAAAGCAAATCAAAGTCTCCCTCAATGTCTTCCAGCTCCACTTTACGAGTAGACAGCTTGGCCTCTTCAGCCTGTGGAGACGGAACCTCTCTGTCCTGAAACAGTCGAATCATGTTTATCCCTCCTTCGATTCTCGCCAGATTAGGGTCCTTGTTGCAGACACTCATCATGGAGTTGAGGGGGTCGGAAATTTTTTTTCAAACGAGTCTAAAACTTGGCGCATAGAGAGCCCTTCAGCTCAGCCTCAGCCTTCACAATCCCGTGACTCGTCGAGCCTCCTCCACTTTTGATATGACACTGCAGGCGGTGCAACTGAGAAGCCTTTTCCTTCCTAGTCTTCTTCTCCTTGAGCAAGGAAACTCGCCGTCTTCCCAAGATCTCTCTCTCAACTCGCCAATTCAAGTTTCCAACCACAATACTTCAAGGGAGTGTGTATCCTCGATAACCTCCAACTTCACCTCAAACTGCGATGATTTCTCCTTCGACTCAGCAAGCTCTTTTATAAGTTTCTAGGCCTCATACCCGCAGTTGTTAATCGTCCCAATCAATCAAAGATACAAACTGCACAGGACAAAAGAGGAATGAGAAAAGAACTAACACGCTAACGAAAAGATATTCTAGAACAAACCTTGGCGCGGAAATGCGACCTCAAACATGAACCAGAAGCTCCTAAGGGTGAACGTTCGACCACAACACCTTTAATAACCTCCTCTTCTTAGTTATCTCGGGATCGCCACTCGAAGTGGCGCTAAGGGCACGTAACCCTAAAACAATATCCGCTTGGGTAAGGGAGGAGCCATTGACTCAGGATCCTGCTAGGTATCGACAATAGGGATTGGAGTCGTGGAAGAACCCGACGGTCGCACCACTCGTCCACAACATGTGCATGCGTAGTAAGCACTTCTCTTTCAGGAACGATCGAAGAGGGGGGCATGGTAATTCCACCGCACCGTTCAAGACGCCAGTCAAGACAGAGGAATTCCATGGGTCGACACGGGGAGAACCCTCCATCTCAGTATCACGGCGAGTCAGTTCTTACTGTAAGGAAAGGTACTCAGCCACGTGAGTCGGGATGCCATTAGGAACGGGAGAACCCGACAAACTCGCTTGGAGGACAATTCTTGTCCCGGAAACATTGCTTCTCTGCTCATCCATGGGAGGAAGTAATCTTGGTTTGTAAAAATATTCAAAGAAAAAGATGAGAATTTGGGAAGTATGAAGTGAAGAAGAATGAGAATCCAATACTTATAGGAAATGTTCCACAATAAATAATCAACCCAAATTCCCGTGATTACTTCGAGACACTCCTGGCCATAGATTTAGATTAAGGCACATCATTTGCTTACAAGAGTCGCATCGAAACTAGCGAGCTAGAGGGCTAACTGTTTGGGTCAAAACGATAACCTCTAAATCAACGCCCAGGATTTCTAAGCTATCCTTCCAAAGGATCTCGACTCCGAGGTAACTTTGGAAAGATCCCACAGGATAAAGCTTCAGAGTACAGAAGGTTCTGAACATTGCGGAAATGGACCCGAGACAGGCTTGAGTCTTGTCCCCTGTCGTGACGAAGATAGAACAAAGTATCGTCTCCCACTGGGAGATGAGACCAGCTTTGAGTATCGTCGCCCGTGGGCAACGAGAAAAGTCAACGTCTTGTTTCCCATTGGCGACGAGACAAGGTCAACGTCTTGTTGCCATTGGCGACGAGAACAAGGTCAACGTCTTGTCGCCAACGGGTGCGAGATTAGCCCTAAGTCTCATCCCCCATAAACGACCAAAACCTTCTCCTCTTTTTTCAATCTCACCTTCGGGTCGTGACCAAAACCCTTCTCATCTCGTCTCGATCGGAGTTTTCCGTTGAATTTTTGTGTAAAAAATGAGCAAAGACTTGTCTTCTTGTAAAACCTTTGAATCAAATCATATAAAACGATAACGGATAACTTAACACCATTGTTATCTCACTATACAAATACCTTTATTATTTCACGGAACCAACGTCGTAGAAACCAACATCATATGAAAAGCAATTTCTCCGAAAATAAATCGTAAAAACGCTAAGTCACAAAATGGCCTGAAAAGGCCTATAACGCAACAAAAAGCTCACCTACGATTTTAGATGGAAATGAGCTCAGTTACAGTGACTATTAAATTCCGTAGGATAAATGGAAAAGAAGATAAATGTCAAGTGTCCGCATAAACAAGGAAGCGGAGAAGATAAAGAAGATTTTACGTGGAAGGATAAACTTGAATCATGGGCAGAAAAGAAAAGACGATCGACCTAAAGGGTATATATAAGGAGAGTCACGCCAAGCAGCAAAGGGATACCGAAATTAGGTTAGGGAAAATTATTGTTAGCTTTAGGAAATTTAGGACCGAGGCGGCTAGACTAGTAAAGTTCAGTACTTAGAACGTTTTACTGCTTCGATCTCTTGTTCTCCATTGTTTGACGAATGTTCGTCAATATTGTTTCCGGTGAATTTTTGCAACTTTACTTCATTTTATTCAATTAAATGCCTCTGAGCAACTTATTTCGATATTTGTTATTGTTTTTTCGTATTCTTTTGTTTACGCCAGAAAATCTGGACCTCAAGGAAAGTTGGGGTTTCTTCACTTTCCTCCGATTACGGAAGTCGACAGTGTGAATTTCGGCTACCAAAAATTGTAATTCTAAAATTTAGATATCTGATTAGACTCTCAACGAGAATTGATCTTACTTATTGAATTTGAGTTCTAGGATTAATCTTAATAAAACCCTTCAAAGCTATTTACTTAAGTTATGATTCCCTATTAAATATCCTAGATCTAGTGCTTTTCCCATCGGTAATAAACTCTTATCATCTATTATATTTCCTAGATTAATCCGAAACTGATAGTTCTATTGTGTGAAATATCAAGCTTTTGTGGATACAATCCTAAAATACTACACTGGTCCTCTTATTGAAAGAGGTGCTTGAAGGTATAATTTGAGCATATCTTCTGGCTGAGTGATAGGTTTGCAGAGGCAGCTCAACAGCTATTTTCATTTCAAACTCAAACATTTTAAACTCCCTCCATTTGTCTCCACATCTTCTTGAAGTCAACTTTGACAAGCTCACCCTCATTGCTTTGCATTCCAAGGTAACTTAAGACTTCACACTTGTTCACACTTGAAGTTTGATAAGTCTGGTGAAGTCTGATTAACTCTAGTGAACTCTGGTTGGTCATGATACCTGCTAGCTGATCTTCACACTTAGTGTAGCATGGCAAGCACTTTAATGTATTTTGTTTTCTCATGAAATACTGAGTTTGAAGCTATGTAAATGGCAGCATGGTTTGTCACAATGCATTGTGATTGGAAAGGTAATCTCTATACCAGTCTTTTACAAGCCCTTTTATCTAGCCTAATTTGTTTGTGAGCTCTCTCATTGCACTATATTCAGCTTTAGAACTAGAGCATGAAACCAACTTCTGCTTCTTGCTCTTCCCAAAGTGACAAGGTTTCCTCTAATGAAAGTACAATAGTTTATGGTTGATCTCTTATTAGTTATATCTCCTGCCCAATCAGCATCACACATATCCAACCACTTTAGTGTTCCCACTGCATTACATACAAACTTGTTGACAAGGCTCCACTGAGATATATAAGGATCACTTCCATGATGAACCTTTGGGAGCTTGGATGTGTTGGCTCGCTTGGTTCACGGCAAAACTCAATGTACTCTTTTGGATCTTCAAACGGTTTATATGAAGTTTAACTACTATTGTAAAGGTGTCCATCTAATTTTCCCCATAGATCCGAGTGAATCCTCTAAACAATAGTATTTACTTGTGTCTTTTGACCTTCACATTGCTCAAATACTTGATGGTTGAAGATCCACTTGTTTATCACCTCTTTTCTTGTCCTTAGATAGTTCAACTCATACAAATTTCATTAACTTACATAGACTTTGTTCTTCACCAAAAAATCTTCCATACCTTATGTTCAATCTTCTTCATAAGATCTTTGGCACTTGATCTTGATCAGGTTGCCATGAAGCTTGATTCTCCATGGGTATATTATCGAGAATCAAGCGACTTGAACCTTGGTAAGGCACAACATTGTTGTTGATACACCTTGTATCGACTCAATAGATGGTTCCTGATCCTAGTTCTCCATCACTGGTTACACTTGTTCTTCTTCGTCTT
>CAJHQP010013068.1:0-10219 GCA_905132765.1 Moricandia arvensis | reverse complement strand
ATTCATACTAGTACAAACTATATTACTTGGGTTGTCTTATATACAGGGATCACCGCTCTCTTTTTAAGCTATATAATCAGTTTAATATTACGTCCAATCTCTCGTGGCTTCCATAAGGTTTTACAAGGCATATCTAAGCAAACAGATAATTCTCTTATATGCTATTAAATCTCTTTATGTGATTTCAAGATTAGCCCCCTTCCACAAATTACATATGAATCTTGTATAAAAAATGCGATCATCCATGAAACCTAAAAGTGTATGCAATGCCTTGAAAGCTCAGAAAATGATCGCCTAGATCATCGTCTTTGGATTTGCAATGGACTTTGAGAATACCATGGCTAACTGTAAGGTTGTTTTGAATAGCCACGGTATTTTTATGACACTTATCTATATTCGACTCAACAACATGCAAAGAAAATATAAGATACAGAAAAATAAGTACAAGATTCATTTTTCTTTTAATTAATTGTGTGTATTCTCTAGAGATTTATAGACTTCATAGTTCATAGGTTTCTCAGACCAAAGTCAACAATGGTTTGTTGGATGCCTCTAATGGTGTTTATGCTCCATTTGGCAGACATTCAAAGGCTTCATTAGTGTCTCATCACTCGAACTGGAATCTACCTAAAATAGGTTTAATTTCTTGAATACTTTTATTTTGTAACCGTCAATGCAGCAACCACACTTGTTGTTTTCGTCAAAGAGGAAGTTAAATGTTAATTTAAAAAGAAAGCTTCTATGTTTGTTTCTAACTTTCTTTGTTACAGAACGTCAGAACCTATTAATGGTGAGATCTTTTTGTTGTTGTTGCAAAAAGAGTGAGCTTTCGGGCTTCGGCTTTGACATTCATTTTAGTTTTAGAGCATAGCCATTGAGAAATCTATCAGAAATATCTCATCCCCAAAAAAAATAATAGAAAAAAAACTAAAAAAGAAGAAATAGAATTAGTGGAGTATCTCGGTAGAGATATTATAAGAACTCCACTTGAACATCTTTCCTTTTTGCATTGATGATTGGTTGAAATTCAATTATTATTTTAGTTTTCATTATAAAACCTAATTATTGTTAGTGTAATACTAAGACCATGTTTATCAACGGTCTCTTAAGGTGGGGTTATTAACTTAAATTGACTCGTTTTTTGGTTTTTTTTTTTTCAAAATTTTTTTTGGTTAAAGAAACGGCTCTTAAGTCTCTTATTTAAGAGACGTCTCTTAAGTTTTCTTAGTTAAAAGTTAAGAAACGACTCTTAGAAAAGTTAAGAACCTCTGATAAGAGACTCCCAATAAACATGCCCTAAGATCTCCTTATAGGTTTTTGAACCGATAAGGGTGCTCTTTGGCCCGGACAAAATCTTTGACTTTAAAATGAGATATGTTTAATCCACATTCTACCGGAATTCGAAGTAGGAGCACAAAAAAACCGACCCATGCGCTTAACCACTAGTCCACTCACACAAGTGGTATGGTGAGAAATATTGAGAGAAATAATAACAAAACAAAATTCTTATTCTTTTGCGATTTTGGTGTTTATTCAAGCACCAAGAAAGAGGCAACATAGCTAGCTCATAAGATGAAATAGGAACTTAGTAGTTAGGACATTAATCTTTATCCCAACTATACATGAGCTTTATCGGCTCATCATTTGTTGATAGGTAAATAGCATCATCTCATGCTTCCCATGTGTATAACGCGCCACATCTTGCAAACTTATCTGCTTCATATCCTAGAAAGTTCTTATGGTATTCAAGATTAGCACCCTTCCACAAGATACATTTGAATCTTGTATATAGGATGAAATGATCATGAAACTAAAATTGTAAATGTGAAATATTCTGCGTTTTGTTTCTTTGTTGTAGAACATTTTTAGTGGTACTGAATATTGATCAAATTAATAAGACAACGAAATTCTTATGCTTTTGCAATAGTGAAACATCATGTTACAAAGTTCTTGAAATCGATCCTGTTTTTTATGTCATTACTCTTTGATTTCTTGCTTACATATACATCCACAAATGCAATTATTACAGTGTTTCAAGAATCATAGAATCAATATATCTTTAATATCTAGTTGAATTTCTAAGAATATTTTCTTTTGTTCTGACTTCACCACAAATTGTACATTGGATTATATGTTCTTAATGGAATCACATTAAGCTAAGAAAATTAATGAACTTGGCAACAAAAGCTTCTTAGAAAATGGAGATACGAGTATGACCTCAGCGATGATGGACTTGTTTCTGTATTAACATCAAAAATTAAGCAAAGACACACCTATCTATCTGCTGACTTCTGTTGTTGTTGGCTGACGTTGCTCATGAACCATAGGTTGTGCAATCAACTTCCACACTATACAAAAAAATCAATATACACGAGATCAAGAACTGACATAAACGAGATTGAAACCATTTGGTTACACGTTTTATAACTTACCGTATATCCGGCAAACCACTCATTCACTATCTTCACCCATGTGCTTGTCCACCCAACATCCATGCTCCATCTATATGCATTACATTTTAAATATTAGTTTCATAGTCATTTTTATTGCTTCCTAATCAAAGAGAACAAAGTGGAGACCAAATATGGAATGTTTCTTACTTCCGAGCTGAATGCTCAAGGTTCCAGCTGATGAACAACATAGCAAAGTACATTGCCTCTACGGACAACACAATATGGAAGAATCCATAGCTATATGGAATATCATCTTCTTCTTTAGCTTCGTCTTTACGGAACTGGAACTGTAAATTAGGTTTTGCGTCAGGAAAGTCATACTTGGGTATTTCTTGTAGGTGAGAGTTGTCTTTCAAAGTCACACTATGTGACTAATTTCCAGTTATCCGACTCAGTCGCGAAAGTCTTATCAACGCACTCAAGCTTAGTGATGTGGGATAAGTTTAATCCTTAAGTTGTTGTAGTACTTAAGGTGTCAATCCAAACTCTAGTGATTCTAAGCACTAAGAATACAGATCATTTGGCTTAATCTAAGTGCAATCAAATGAGGTTTGTTGTAGCAGGAAACAATGTGAAATGATAAAGTTTTAATACAAATTAAACAAAGAAGAACCAATGGGTACTTAGGTAATCGATTTCAGGGTGGTAGTTCTAAATCAAGGTGTCTAACTTCAAACAAACATATCTTTCTATAGGCCTAGAACTCATTCAATATAGGTTAATCCACTTTCGATGGTAGAAACCCTTATGCAATTATGAACTAAACATCAACTTCCGTTCGTTTTGTTCACTCAAACATACATTAAGACTTAGTCTACTAGCCACTAGCAACCTAAACATCAACTTCCGTTCGTTTTGTTTCACTAGAGCAATTACTAAGTTATTTCAAGCATTATGCAAACACTTTCGATGTCCTACAAACACTTAGGATCTAGATTAAAATGGCCAAAATCAATCTAGCATTAAGAACACTTAGTAAGCATAGAAATTTAAGCATTTTACCATTAGAACATCTTAACTCTTTTCTAACCACCCATTAATCTACCTAACCCATTGATCCTAAGGATGACTACTCACTAATCATTTTGTTTACACTTAATCCCATGATGGATAGAAGCATAATCAAGATGATATAATATATGAAAACAAGAATCAGAATGTAGATGAAGAAGAATAGCTAAAGAAAACAAGACTTTATAACATAAACTTCAAGAACACTTAAGAACAATTGTTTCAAACAAGAACTTAAAATAGAATGCAAAACAAGACTTAAAATGAAAGTGATAGACTCTATTAGACAGAAGAAGACTGAGAAGGAGATGGTGTGTTTTGCCATGGGTTTTGGGGTTCTATTTATAGGTGAAGAACAACTCATCCCCCATGTTACAAAGTTAAGATCTAGATCTAAAATAAAACACACTCATTGATGTTTCTTCCACTTTATCCCATTTGCAACACACCTTTTGACCGCTTCACAAGGCAAATGTAAACTTGGCTCTTCAGAAAAGGTAAGAGAAAGTTAGGCCACTTGATCCACCAAACTCGTCCGCACATGAAAAGTGACACAGGCTGTCTGGATCGATCGATCGGTTTTTTGTCCAAAACGGATCGATCGATCCGTGTGTATTTCTTCGAGCAAAAGTTATATTTAATGTTCCGATCGATCGATCCATTTTTGGTATAAATGGATCGATCGATCCATGTCAATCGATCGATCTGGACTTCAGATCGATCGATCACTTTACCATTTTGCCTCTCGCTTTCTTGGATCGATCGATCCAGTTTTCCATCAAAAACAGATCGATCGATCCAAGTCTCTTTTTGCTCCTTTTGTGTTCTAATCATCTCCAAAAACTCAAATAGCTCATCCAATACCTACAAGACGCAAATGTACATGTAATAGACTCTAATGCAAATAAATTTAAGGTTAATGATAAAATATATGAATAACAAAGCTAAACTATGCAAATCATAACATATCACTCCCCCACACTAGTCCTTTACTTGTCCTCAGTAATTTAATTAAGATCAAAGGGAGAGATAATGAATAATGGGAGCTAAGAACTAAGGTATACAATTCCTGAACTCATAGCTTTACCAAGTTTTACGATCTCATCGACATTACTTCACAACCAACTCTCACATTCAATTAAGCATAAGCTACAAGGTGAATTCTTGCAAATGGAACTTGATCTCGATCATTTGGCTTGGTAAGTGAAATGGTTTAATGAGCATGTAAGAGGGGTTCAAACACTATTTATTTTTAGTGGCTTACACTCAAAAGTAGGAGCATGAATCATTATGCAAAATCAATCTAAGAAAAGAGGCAACTTATGCATACATTGATTGTTCTTATTCTTCCCTTTTTCCTAGATGATCTTCAACTCTAACCCTTTTTTCTTGGTGTTAATTTTCGAAATATTATATCATCCCAAAGACGTTAAGATCACTCTTTTTACTCATCCAGTGAACTCTTTCTTATCTTTTTTCTTTTGAACCAACTAGAGACTGATTTTCTTTTCTTTTGTTCATTCTTTTCTTTTCACTCCTTTGGTTCATCTCATTCACTTATCATACCCTTTTATACCCAAGATAGATTTTGTAAACAATACCAGACTTCCCAACCTAATTGCTAGCTCTCAAGAGGTTTTACAGCTAGCCCCAACATAAGACAACCAATGTCGCCTCTAAATACTCTCAAGTTTTTTGCATATGACAAGCTATCAAAAGAGACCTCACTCAACAAATATGATTAGGCCTTCAAAGAATGGTAAAGGTTTTAAGGGTAAGGAGGTGCCCATTTGGGTTGTCTAAGAATAGTAGAAGGATAAAATCAAACCCAATGTTTATGATCCATGATCAAGTATACAAGTACCCATAAGCAAGAAAGATTAAGTTCATTTAGCTTTAAGTTCATTTGGAGTTGGTTTCAAGAAGAATGTCAATCTCAACACAAAACAGTTTCAAGAAGAGTTTCAAGGTTTGTATTCTCGTAAGGTAAGCTCCAATGCATGAATGCAATCTAAATGCAAATATATATATATATATATATATATATATATAATTTTTATGTGTTTTTTATGGAAATAGTTAATGAATAGGTAAACTCTCCCCACACTTACTTCACACAGTCTCTTGTGTGAGAGCAATGTGAAAGAAGAGGACTAGAAGAAATAAAATGAAAGCTATATATTTACATAGTTGGAGAGACACTTAGCTATTGGAGTTGCTGGAAGGAGCTGGATAATTCTAACATTGTTGCTTTGGTGGATGACTGCCCTTATTTAAATGGGCTCGGCTTATGCGGTGTAGTTTTCTTCGATATATTTGGCTCTTATTTATCTAAAGAATATTTCTCAGAAGATTTTAGCCGTTGATTTTGACATGACCAATTTTGACCCCAAAATTTAGCCCCAAGCTCGTAAGATTTTATGTGTAATTCTTGCTAGTAGTGATAGGAATGTTAGGTGGAATAAATGGCTAAAAGGTCCGTTGACGAAACCAGGTTTTCCGAAAGTTGAAATTGTTGGCTCGTTCTCCTAAGAATGGAACGCGATAAGATTGGGGCTGCGCCTTGTAAAGGCTGCCAACGTACCCTTGTCGAAGGGATCAAGCCTTTCGTAGTTCGTCTTGAAGTTAAGATTCTTACGATCTGTTCTCTAATGAGATCTTTATGGTTTAGTTATGTGTCGTGTAGAGATTATCGAGCATGTTGCTGCTGACGACATTTTATATTGGACCTTTGCCGGCCTCGTGATTAGCCTTGTTGGATGTTTGCTCTGGCCAAGTTTTTGCTCTTGACAAGTGTGGCTGTTTGAAGATGTTTCGCAGTGTTGCAAGGGTTTAGTCTTAACCCTGCATTGGATAAACATTTTGGTTTGTCTCCGGATGTTCGCAGCCAAAACTGTTATTCCTGTTTGGATGTTAAGTAGTTTGATTTATGATATAAGAATTAGGACCAAGGGGTCGCATAGATTTGTCCCTGAAAGAAGTGTTTTCCTTCACTGTGCTTTGTGAAGAGTCGGCCCTCCGAGATTTATTTCGTATATTTTTAAGGATGTTTTGTATGGCTCCAAGAGCATTGTTACGTGTTTTTCCTTACATGCCGCGTTTTTATGGGTTAAATATTGTGGGCTTAAAGTGAATTATGGAGTATATAGAACTTGATCGACTTTTCGAAAATTTCAAGCTTTCCGTTAACCATTTAGTTATTAGGACTGAGTCTCATTGTAAATACCTTATCGTATAAGTTTTATTCTGGGTTATACGATTATTATTTGCGTAATCGACAATTGGCATTTTCAGACAAATCGCGGATTGTCATTTAGACTTTTAAGTGATTGGATGGTGCGGTGGTTGCTCGAATGTTTTGTCTTGGCATGAAGGATGTGTTCAGCCGCATAGCCGAGGACGTTGCTGGTCAAGGATTAGACCATGGCACTTTCGTTTTAACATTAAGGTCATGTTAGTTTAGAATTGGCCTAAAGGGGATACAAATTCTGGTTCAGACTTGTACTAGAAGGCATAGTTGGCCGAGGGGAAAAGAACATTTGCGAAGACTGATAGGCCAAGTATGCCAGAGCTTTCCTTGTTAAGATGGCCGATGGTTGTAGGAAACGATTTTCCGCTTTCAGGTATACGTTGAATGTTTCGTACAACGTTTCCTTTAGTTGTATGAAAGCTGTTTTGTCATTGTCCGAGGAAGACGAAGCCTAAGAGGCTTGATATAGAATCCGTGCGGAATCAGTTGCAGGATGATTGCCTGCTCTTATGTAACCGAGGGAAGTGAAAGGCAGAAGCCAGCAAGGCGCAGGGCTAAAGAATTAAATCTGTTAGAGCGTAGTGTGAAGAGATAAAGTTTAGATTGGTCGTCCAAAGTCAGATCATACGGCTTCATTTTTTTTGCTATACGGAAGACACTTATTCGTAAAACTTGTTATGTTTAATTTCAAAAGTTGCTTCGTATGACTTGATCTGATTGTACGGAGGATTTTCCTTTTAAGTTTTACAAGATGGGCTTCTCATAGGAGCAAATGGAGAGCGTTTCTTGAAAATTACTCGTGATGTTTGCGAACAAGGATTAGGTTTTCCTTATTTGAGATTTTGTATTGCGAAGTCATTTTGCATGATACTGATCTTGTTTTCTTGCAGGATGTTTCGTACAAATCATTATAGTTATACGAAAGTGATGGGTGATTGGTGCATTGTATTGAGATGTCAAAGTAGCAATGCTTCCACAGATTTTTTGAGAAACATTCCCACTTTGATTTTGATCCTTTGGTGAAAGTTTCGTGACACTCATGGATTTTTACTGAAGGTTATTTCGTTACAATCTAGTCGCGCAACGTTTTCGTAGGTTCTTGAGCGGAACGAATCGATCAACCAGCAGTAGATCTAGTCAACGAGTGGGGAGAAAATGTTCCCTTTGTTGTGCTTGCTGCTACATGTGTTCTCAATTTTGTGTGTTTTTTGATGCTTTTCCATGACTCACTTGGTTAAACGGAAACTGTGAGCAATGCTTTGATGCCTGAAGATTTCTCGTATAATTTTTGACTTTTATACGAAACTTGTTTTATTAGGTCAAAAAGATCTTTAAGACTTTGGCTAATCGTCGAGTATTTGATATTGGTATAGGGTTTCTAGACACATGATTGCGACAAAAGATGTTGTATTGTCATTCAGATTATGTTCATGACGGTTTGGAAACATTGCTAGTATTTATACGGATCTTAGATTGGCAATTGCTTTTGGGACGACTTTGATGACGCGTCGCATTGCCTAAGTGTTTTTCTGCCTGTTACTGCGGGAGTTTGCTTTGTCAAAAGTGTTCTCTTGATGCCGAGGTAAAAATATTTTGAAGTATGGGAGTATACGAGTATAGTATACACACCTACTCCCTCCTTTTTTAAGAAATAAAATGGCTGAACCGATATTTTAAAGGATTGTATATGTTTTCTTTTTTGAGGATTAGGATGATCAACAATATGGGTCGATTTAAATGACGTTGGATTGTGATTTGGTGGTATTTGGGTTGACAACTTGGATTCTGTTGGTTTAAAGAAAAATGCTAGGAACGAGTCGGTTTTAAGACGTTGATCGTGTCTCTAAGCAAGCTGAATATGTGTGGTGATCATTTCTCGTATTTGCAAGAGTTTAGATCGGTTTGCAAGATCTGTATGAACAGTTAAGGAACAATAGATAGAGATAGGGAAAATCGCATAACATTTAGTTCTCTAGACTATCCACCTAGAATTTGAGTTCCCTAAAGTTTACAGCAATCTCGTAAGCATTTTTATTTCTTAGTACCTTCCTACAAAAACTCCAAGTTTGATTTCAAAAATTTCCAAGTCGAATATACCTTAGTTTTCTCGGAGGTGCGGTTTTGTTTCTTCTCCATTTTGCTTGCTCATTTTTCCTTCCTCTTTTCATTTCTGTCCACCCTTCTTCGAAAGTATTTTGACGTTTATGAATAGCCAAGGGCGACCAGGAGATGCCAAGGGAGACCAGGAGATGCCAAGGGCGATCAGAAAGACTTGTATGACGATGAGGCTTTCGTGAGAGGTCATAGGCGATGAGGTCGGATAGAGAGGACAGTGAGACCATCAACAGAGGCTGATGGGCGAAGTTCACTTCTCAGATCTCGGTCCATCTCTTTCTTCTCCGAGAGTCTTTTCGTATGATCTTTGTTTGATTTTCCGAAGGTTTCCGAATCGCTTCGAGGTTTATTTAGGGGAGTCCTTTCATAAATGTTGTCAACTTTACTCTATGAAATTTCTATCACAAAATATTAACTCATTTAATTTTACGAACGATGCTCCGTAAAATATTGTCGAGTTTAATTTTAGGAAATCTATCTCGTAAAATGATGTCGAGCTTAATTTTGCGAAAGTTATTCCACAAAATGTTATGAGTTCAATTTTATGAAAGTTATTCCGCAAAATATTATGAGTTTAATTTTACGAAAGCTTCTTCGTAAACATCTTTTTGAGTTTTCGGAAAATTCACGTTTTGCAGATGTTCCACAATTTATGGGTTTTAGTATCAGAAACTCTGGCTGTGATGGGCTTAATTGTTGCGACTAAACTTGATCAGAAATTTTTCTCGTTTCTGTTTGATTGATCCGAAGGAGTTTTGAAAAGTTTTCCGAAGTAAGCTTAGGTGACAATCATCAAGAATTCACTGAATATGTTACTATAGAATCAAAGCTAGAATTTTACGAAATCTTAGGTTTCAGATAATGTTTTAGCAGGGAGGGAAACGATCTCCCGTTTTGCTTAGTTTAGTCCTCGTCGGCCTTTTTTAAGTTTCGAGTGATTCAATAGAGATCAATTTCGTTTCTTCAAAAATTATTCAAAAAAAAAATACGACAGTGGGGAATTGTCAACACGATTTGCCAATCTTCTATTTCCACGAGTAATCTATATTTCTCCGCGAATTCGAGGAGAGCAAGTTTTATTTTCCAAAAAGTTTTTGGAAAACTTCTTTTAGTCGAACCATTACGAGCTGAGATTTCTCCAACTCAAATTTGACGGGGTTTGATAGATTTTATCGTTGACCTTTTATGTTTAGACAGAGAAATTGCGAGCTCGTTTTGGTTATCTTCCTTTGGCGAGAAGTCGCGACTACCTATTCGTTTTTGTTGAGCACTACAGCGTTTGCGTAAGAGTTTGCCATAGGATTAGTCAGTGCTGCGAGTTTGTCTTTCATATTTCCAGACATGGTTTCGATCAAGCATTTTGCGGTCGTGAGTTAGAGTAATCCGTACT
>CAJHQP010013067.1:0-10221 GCA_905132765.1 Moricandia arvensis | reverse complement strand
CTTCAAGGGTGGGGAGCTTCTCCAGTCTGGAGGATGATATGTTTGTAATCAAGAATCATTGTAGTGGTGTTGGAGGTGAGGAGAGCCGCAAAGGACCTATGTCTTGCGTCACCGAAGCCTTTTCATTCAACTCATTCGGATCTGTGGTGCTTGGCGCTTAGCATTCTCGGAAGCTTTGACCATAAAGCTCAGGTAGCTTTCGACAAATTCTTAGTAACTATCTGTCTACTTGGAAGCTAAGTTTTGATTAGACCTCTTGTCTCCAACATCAGCGTGTGAGGTTTGAGATGTGGGGTTCCATACTTACCTTTTGGAGTGTATTCACAGATCTTTAGCCTTTCTCCACAGTTATGAAAGTTGCTAGGCCTCCAAGATCGACGGATGCCAGTGAAGCTCTGGAGGAATGGACACCACCAGATTATCCTCCTCTTCGGATAACCGACTTTATCAGATATCATCACAACCACCACTTCTTGTCGTCTTCATAAGTAATGAGCTTTGGAGGCTATAGTCCTCAAAGGACAGGTGTTCGCAAAGGCCCTGTACTTCCCATGGTGTACCTTCACCACCAACGTTAGGAGGAAGGTAGTTTCCACCTTTGAAAGTAGACCTGATGACAATATCTTCTTGTTCTCGCCAGCATTTGAATCAAAGAGTGACTTTGCACTTTAATAGACAGAAAGGTTGAGACTTTTAAGTGGCAAGAGGATCAAAATGAACCCAGATTCTATCGACTAGGCTCCTGATACCGATTCAAAGTTTTGATAGAGATTTGAGAAGAAGAGAAACGCAGATATAGACCTGAGAGAGAAGATTTAGACCTAAAGAGAAGAGACTCGAACGAGCAAGAGACTTGAAACCAATTGGAGATAGACTAAGAAGAGACTAGGTTTTGGATATCTTATTGATGAACAAGGTTTACCAATATAATATAGAGGAAGAGTAAGCCTCTACAAACTGATACCATGATAAGGGTTCTGGAGTTAAGCTTTTTTTACAGGCGTGTGGAGTCAAAGACCAGGAGCATCCCGTTTGAATTCTTGGGTGGCTGGAAAGCTTCACAGGCAGCGAGATTTCTCTGGCCATCAGTTGACTAGTGGCCTCTTTCAGCAAGAGCCACAGCCTGTCAAACGTGCACCTCAGTCCCAATTTTTCTCGCGTGCATCTTGACTTGATCCGCTTGGTAACTAGTAGAGTATCTGGGTCGAGTATACTCTTACGCTAGACCCGGTTAACTTTCTCGTTCACCCTGTGTTAAAACTGCTTCGACCTAACTTGTACGCAGCAAAGTTGGTCACGGCCTAGTTGTACGGAACATGTACGGACAGCCTCTAAACCATTTCCTCTCCTTCTTTATAAGCCTTTCCTCTATCATATTATAACCCTTTGTTCAACACAGAACTTGAATGAATGTAGTCAAGGGTTTGATCCACCATTCAAGTGTTGTCTTATTAATCTGTTTTTGGAGGTTTGAGTGTGGTTTTTCAGTTCACAAAGGAGTGTCCTCGTTCAGCAATCAATCCGGAACCAAGAGGAAGACTTTGGGTCATTGTGTGGAGAATGGGAAGGGTTCTTGGTGTAGTAGCCAGTTTATAACAGAAGCGCGGGTCCATGAAGGTTGTTGAAGCATCGCCGGTCAAAAAAGGAAGAAGGGTCATCACTGAAGGCTTGAGGAGGCCGGTGAACCTGAGGGTTTACGCCTTGAAGCCCTAAAGAAATGAAGGTGCAACCAGTGATCTAAGCCAGCTGTTTGGGGTGGTGTGCTTGCTGTTTGGATGCTCATTCAGTGCTCACTTTCAAGCCTTGAACCTAAAGCTCAATTCCAAGCTTGATGGTGGGGACTTTTGAGTGAGCTAACCTGGTGATTTCTAAGTTCAAGACCTGGGTAAAGAGAATGTGGGAGACTCTTCTAATTCAAATGCGGCTTTCCTGTAGTGAGGTGGTTGAAGAGAAGACTGAGGAATCTAACCCAGCATTCCATTCAAGATGGCGAGTTCAAGGAAGGAAGTGTGCAGTTGGGTGGCTGTTGAATCAAAGGATCAAAATGAAGCAAATCTTCCAAGCTTGACTTGTTGCCACATGGTAAGCTTGAGGGGGAGTATTGAGAAGCTTCAATGATCTGTGTGAAGGAAGATCCCTTGGTGGTTATTTCAAATAAGAAGCAATCCAAGGCTTGAGGTTAGTATCTGGTCATCCCGAGCACTTTAACCCAACAAAGATGTTGGGTGAAAAGGGGGAGAGACCAAGATCAGTGTGGAGTAAGCTAGGTGGAGCTCAGAAGAGTTAGTGGTGTGCAATAAGAGTCCAGTCCAGACTTGCCACAATGAAGGCCACTGATCCTAGTGGTTCTTTGTGTCGCATCACAATGATCCATTAGACACAAAGACCACTGGCCAATCCCTAGGCCCTTAGAAGTCTTACTCTTTACTTACCACAAGGTTTTTATCCCAACAGGGTTTTTCTTTGATAAGGTTTTTAAATGAGGAGACCTCTTCAAAAGGGTTCCCAAGCTTGACTTAGGGAGGATCACTAGAGTCAAGCATTGAGGGAGTATTACTTGACGAGATACAAATGAACAAGAGAGAGATGAGATGGAGGCAAGGAGATAGTTTTGTGTGAAGAGAACTTGTGCAAAACAATGAATAAAGAAGGCTGTGGGAAAGCTTATGAGTGTGCAAGGATCTCTGGAACGACATTGAGGAAGGTTCAAGAAGACCTTGAGAAGCTTTTGGTGAAGAGAATAGATCATATGGTCGGGATTTGGGTAGTTTTGTCAGATGGCCGTACGGCCCGTGAGGCGGACTGTTAACGGACCGTACAGATTCGTAGCAGGGACCGTTTTAGGGTTACGTCGGACGAAGTATCCTTTTATATTAGTAACTGTGTGCGACTTTTGAAGCGAGTAATAAGAGTAGGTTTTTAGGTCTTGTGAAGTATCTTAGGTGCACAATGTGTAACGGACCAGGTTGAGTTCCTTTTGGCCGGTACAACGCCTAAGAAAGCAATCAAGAATTGGGGAAAATCCAAGCTTCAAGGAGGTTTAGAGTAGAGAAGGAAAGCTTGGGATCCAAGGGAGGCTTTAGGAGTTGTAGAAAAATGCTGGGGAACTATACCATCCCTGCCAAAAAAGGAAGAGCAGACAACTTTCCAGAAAGGAAGAACCTTATCCAAATAGGTTATCCACTCACCAAAGGAAGGGCATTGAACCTGACAAGATCTCTGGAGGTTCAGTGACCTTAATGCTTTGGCTCATTCTTTTGGCCCCAGCTTCCCTTTAGGGGCGAGGCTCGGGCTCTGGGTTGTTAAGGCTGTCCAACGTGTGGGAGCTCTGTCACACATTCACCCAGCGAGGGAGCCGTCTTCCGCGTTTGGACGCGCACATGCTTTGTTGATTATTTTTTTGTAAACCCTAATGTATCCCATCTTTCCTCCTCTATATATAATGTGTATCTCTGTCGAGTTTTTTTGTTAAGGGACCGCAGAGGGCGGATTTCCCCTGCTCCACTTCTAATACACAAAGCTTAGTGTTCTTGAATCAGTTCTTCTCTTGCCTATCCCTTTCTCTATCTCTCAAATCTCTCCCTAATCTCTGTTTCTGGTTCAAGTTAAACACTAAGTGAACCAGATCCGCTCTCGTTGGGTCATTTTTGAGAATTCTCTCTTGCCTCGCAAAGGGGATTGTTCATCCCTGTTCTTCAAACATACGAGATCTTTTACTTCTGAAAATCTAACAGTTAGGTGAAAGATGATTGCTTGTGGAGCAAGTTTGTACCGTACATAACAAATTGGCTTCTCTTGATGAACTCTCTTTATAATCGCAACCAGCTTTCTTTCTTCTGGTCATATCCTTTCTTTATTTCAACATATGCCTTCCGTCAAACTACAAGAAAACAGAGCATAAACTCTGTCCATAGAACTCGCTTGAGCAATTCTCTATAATAATATATATATAATTCCTCATTTTCTCTGTTCCAGCAGGTTACTTATATCTCCCAATAACTTCTGCAATTCTCTGGCTACTAATACTGCTAGTTCAATCATTCTCTATTTTTCTACTTATTCTCTAGTTACTTTTTACTCCTGGTTATGTAATTCTCTATTTTCTCCACAATCTCTTGTTTCGAGCTTGCCTTAAGGTTGTTAAAATGTCTTGAAAAGAAATTGTTTTTCTCTGCCCCTTTATGGAACAAATTGATGGTGGTTGTTGCCTGAATGCTTAGTCTTGTTGGATTTAGGTTCAGAAATGTATCTAGGATAGAATCTAACAAAATAATCTGTCCATTGCTGTTGTGCCTTGCTTAAATTGTGTTTTAAGATCAGACCTTGTGAAAACAATGTTTCTGGTCTCTTGGTTGTCTACTGGGATGCTTGTTTGTGTTCTGCTTGAGGCTTGGCCCCATTTTTGTTGATCAAGAGCCACAATGATGTGTGGCTGACTGCATAGGAGATGCGCACACTGCCCATTCTACACTTTGGGGACCCTGATTTAGTGTCCATTAACTCCCAAGATGGTTGAAAGGATGAATGGAGCACTGGAGAGATTTGGCTCAGAAGTGTACTTACGCTGATCCCAAGAGGTGGACAAGAAGTAAACTGCAAAGAGAAAAGGCCACAAATTCAAGACAAGTAGGTGCTGTGGTCTCTAAGGCATTGGTTGAGTCATCATTAGCTCTCATCTCCAACCCAGCTTGACCCATCGACTCCTAATTCTCAGGTCAAGCTTGAAGGAGGGGTGTTAAATATGAGAAGCCAAGTTCCATTCTTCAGAAAATTATGCAAGGGAAGTACCTAATTAATATTCATTTTAATGATTGATAGGTTTGCCCCTATGAGAATTAATGCCATGTGTTTGTCCATTGTTTGATATCAGGTACTGGGCGGCTCATGAGAGATTATGGTCGTGGATTGCAACCTTTGATGATGGCAGGATGTCAGAAAGAAGAGGGGGAGAACAAAGTAAACGCAGCCCCAGATGGAGAGTTCCAAGCAGTTTTGAGTGTGAAAGGAAGGGCATTGGGTGCCTGCTTGCCATTGAAGGGTAAGGGCCATGATCCAGGGTTTATGAGTCCCTAAACTTGAATCATAGACTCATAGACGCACCGTGAGCCACACTCTAGTGCATAGATTAGGGTTTTTGTATCGCGATTTGTTTCTAGCTTTATAGTAGATCATTATTGATTATTGTGGTTTATTCGCTTGTGGTCTGATTCGTTGTGTTGTTTCTATGTCTATAGGTTTGGTGGTAGTTGGTTGTGCGGTTGGCTTAGTATGGTGTTGTGGGTTTGTAGGCTGTCCTGAATAAGGCCTAGAACTTTCCCTAAGTATGGAGGTGTGTTATCACCAAGAGGTTTGCGGGCATACTTAGGTTTTTAATTGAGGCAAGTACTCTCAGTTTCCTGGCCACGCTAGGATGATTCTTTGGTTGATGGGAGGAATGATCCTTGTTAGAACGAATCAGAGACTCAAGTTCTTCAAGTTTGTGGATTGAATGGTGAACACAAGAGGGGATGGATGATCTCTTTGATACCCTCCTAGATGACTAAATCGGATATGAATGAGCTGAATAACAGAAGAACATGAAGAACACTTGATGAAAGAGAGAGGAGGAGAGTATTTTCGTGAGAGAAGAGAGAGAGAGTAAACAAGTAAAGAGAGGTTATTTCTTCTTATTAACATTTCTTTCTGCTTACAACATATTTAAAAGAAAAGAGAGGAAGAGAGAGGAAAACAACAACACACGAGTCCAAGGGCTGTATTCTGACCAACAGCTCTTTTTGCAGGCAGATCTGGATTTTAAATTCAAACTTTAACCATAGTAGCTGGTTACTTCAACCCCAATGGTCTTCTCAAGCTCTTGAGGTTAAGTTAGGCGACCTTAGAGCCTGTGGCTGACACGACCCTAGGATGCTTCTTTGGTTGATGGAGGAATAGATCCTTGCAGAGAACGAATCAGAGACTCAAGTTCTTCAAGGTTTGTGGATTGAATGGTGACACACGAGGGATTGGATGATCTTGATACTCCTAGATGACTAAATCGGATATGACACACCAACTTAGACACCCTGACTCTGGATATTACACACCAGAAACACCTCAACTCGCCAACTAGAGAGAGAGAGAGAAAATAGGGTTTTTTGATAAAAGACGTGCTTGAGTTTACAAGGGTTTGCGAAAACCCCTTAAATAAAGAAACCAAAGAACAATGCTCTAGGGTTTCAGGAAAGATAACATAAAAACTATAGTTTTAAAATAACATAAGATAAAAATAAATGGTTTTCTAGTAGTCTTGGGCAGATATAGGGCCTAGGTGATTTGTAAGACAAGTCATGGCCTCGTTAAAAACCTTCCTCCGGAAAACCTCGTGGGACAAAACCAAAAGCAAGGAAAAGAGCACTTGTCCAAATTGTCTTGCCTAAACACTAGCTCAGCTTGATGTAGAGATAGCTTGAGTAATCCTACACAATCTCCTTGAGTTTCTTGGCTCTGGAACGGGTCATGGGACCTTCTGGAATGATCAAAGCATCATCATCAGCTGGTTTGTCCATGGTGCATTCATGTATACATCATCCTTGTTTAGCTGGTCATGCTCACATCACATTCATTGGTGCTTTCCATGATCACATCATCCCCTCCCTCTTCAAAAAGATTTGTCCTCAATTTCTGTTTTACCCTGCAATAGAGGGAACCAAGTCGGTAACATCAAAGTTTAAATCAGATTACACTTACCTCGAAGCCTTTTGGTAGGCATTGCTGCTGACTGGTTCAGATATGTAGAAGGCATTGATCCATTTAGTTCCTGATTCATTACTCACCCTGATACATGGAAACAAAGCAAGTTAGGCACATGAAAATTTACCAAAGAGTAATAATTTTATCCCAAATTCGTTTTTGTTCGGTTTCGGCTTGTGTGCTGCATCTGGTGGTGCTTCTTTGATGAGGATGAATCCAGTGACGTCTTGGTGCATATCCTGGTCCCAATCAGGTGGTTTGAATCTCTTGTCTTCCTCAGCTTGTAGTTTCTTCGTGTATGCTTCCAAGCTTCATCATAATCTGCACATGGCTCTTTTGACAATAACAAGTGCATCATATATGTGAAATCAGTGATAAAATAACTCTTTAAAACATGATCACTTACCTTAGCATGCTCTCCTGGTCGCCATAGATAGGATTGAGATGTTTTGAACTCAGAAAAATTCAAACAAAGCACACAGAAGATCATCGGAGTTGTACAACTCATAACTCTTTCACCTGAGAGGATTTGGACATGATTCCAATTCGACGTGAGACCCTGATGAGTTAAGTTTCCATATCATTCGAGTTTGTTGAATAATTCCTTGTGGTTGTTAAGATATGTTCCTCGGACTTCTCCTATGTCAAGACTGGCGGCTAGACAGCTTTCAAGGTTTGCTTGTTGTGTCTCCAACTTAGCCAATGGATTCATCAGTGATTCTCTGATCTTTATAGCCCCTATTTTCACCTGTACCTTTCTCAGCTTCTTTTGGACAACTCAAGTGGGTTATCATGTCAAGAAAGTATGGTAGACCAGAATGTTAACAAGGCACAAAACAATACATCTAGAACCATTTAATCTCAAGTTTCAGAAGTGCAATGAGTTTATCAAAGAACGTGTTATACACTAAGATATCATCAATAACAATCCCACACGTTTATAAACATTTTTAGCACACAAACAATCAATCTCAAGCTCAGAGATATTTTGCAGATTTCAAAATTTCAAACCTAACACCAGCATGATGCAATTTCGGTTCATGCAGCTTCTTAGGTTCTTTCAAGACATATGTAGATGCAAGATAATCATTAGTGATCAAATCATGCCTAGGAAAATTCACAACAAAACTCTTCTCTTCAGTTCTAGCAAACGAATCACAAGGTTTTCTAAAACAGAAATCAGTTTGTTTCAACTCAAGCTCTAAAAACCTTTTTCAAATGATCAAAGCTCTTTGCTATGTTTTCAGAAACTGATCAAGACTCAAAACATGACCAGAAATGTTGTTATTATTATTTTGAAAATGTTTTTGATCAAAGAGGTTTTCTGGTTCCAGTTCTTTAAAAGATTTAAGCATGTTATCAAAAACAGAATTGGAAACACAAAAATCTTTTACTTTTGTCAAGACCAAAACGTTTTATGTCTTTAGTACTCACTTTAACAAACCATTTCAGGCACAGAACTAACCACTTTAGCTTCCTTACAGTGCTTTTTGCAGGTTATGAGACAAGGATTTAGGAGTTGTATTAGTAGACTGCAAGCTGTTCTGATATTCAACTCTTCTCCTAGTGTTGATTGCTCTGGTTCTCTCTCTACTGATTCTTCTTTTGCAACCTGTGACACTGAAACAAGGCTATCGATTGCACCGGTTCAAGAAAAGTTAGCTCATCACAAGAAGTACTGAAATTAAATTCATGCTGAGGTAAGAAAAGAGAACACTCTTGTTCTGTCCCCAGACTGTCTTTTTACCAAAGATGTTTCTGTTGGAGCTTCTTGAGTTTGTGCAGTTAAATCTGATTGTGACAGCTGAGTCTGGTTTCTTATCATGTTGGAATTGTTCCTCCACATCCTAAACGCTTGTGAAATTTCCTTCCTTATGCTATCTTCAATGGAACAGGTTGACGTTTTGCTTGATGAACCAACTGTACTAGATGGACGTGATCTTTGCTGTCAGTGTTGTGTCTGAACGAGATTGAAGAGTAGAGCTTTGTCTCAGAGCTGCTTTCGAAGTACTTCTTGTGGTACTGTCTTGGAACATACTCTCTACGCATCAAAGTCTCACATCTTATGCCAAGTTTCCACTGGATCTTTTCCATTCAAGTCTTTCTGGACCTTTATCAAGTGATTCCACATCTCAAAGCATAACCACAAAACTCAGCAGTAGCCATCTGAACCTTCTTTCTTTTCAGCACAGTGTTGACTACTGAAAAATCAACTCCATCTTCTCTTCCCACTCCACATATGCAGCAGGATCAGCATCACCATAGAAAGGAGGGATTCTTATCTTTCAAATTTGTCTCTGCTACTGCCTCTGCTTCATTCCCACGTCTCAGTCTCCTCTCACTGCTTATAGACTCAAGACTATGACCAGTAGCTTGCTGGAGATCCTGTCTAAACTGCTGCCGAAATTTATCATGGCTGGCTTTCATCTTCTGCTGCAGCTGAGCATTCATAGCCTTAAGTAACAGCCTTTCATCCTTATGAGGACTCCTTTCTGATCTCCTGCATGGTACCTGAGACAAGAGAAAGATTAAGCCAGTAAGTAGTTCTAACAAAAGAGATCAAATGAGTTTGAAGCAAACAGAGATAACAAAGAAATCAATTTGCAAAACCAGAAACAGATTCAAATCAGAAATCTTTCTGATCAAGGATGTGAAGAGTCTAAACAGAGAAATCAGATCAAGGAACCCTATTTTATCAGATTTCTACACAAGAATACACGAGAAGGAACAACAAAAAAATTCAACACTAAAAGAAATTACTTGCTCGGGCAAGGGTTTCTTATGCGGCTAGGGTTTAAAGAAACTAGGCTTTCGCCTAAACCAAAAAGGAAAGTGTCAAAATTCGCCTAGAACACAAATCAAACTCGAGCAGCCCTAAGAAACCTAGTTCTACTTCTGTTCAAGATGATTAAAGAGTTTTGGCGGCTGAAACAAAAAGATTTAAAGAGAAAACGAACTTCCCTAACCAAAGTTTGCTCTGATACCACATGACACGACCCTAGGATCCTTCTTTCGTTGATGGGATGATAGATCCTTGCAGGAACGAATCAAGATACTCAAGTTCTTCAAAGGTTTGTGGATTGAATGGTGACACAAGAGGGATGGATGATCTCTTGATACTCCTAGATTACTAAATCGGATATGACACACCCAGTTAGACACCCTTAGACTCTGGATATTACACACCAGAAACACCTCAACTCGCCAACTAGAGAGAGAGAGAAATAGGGTTTTTGATAAAAGACTGGCTTGAGTTACAAGGGTTTTGCGAAAACCCTTAAATAAAGAAACCAAAGAACATGCTCTTAGGGTTTCAGGAAAGATAACATAAAAACTATAGTTTAAAATAACATAAGATAAAAATAAATGGTCTTCTAGTAGTCTTTGGCCGAGATAGGGCCCTAGGTGATTTGTAAGACAAGTCGTGCTCGTTAAAACCTTCCTCCGGAAAACCTCGTGGGACAAAACCAAAAGCAAGAAAAGAGCACACAC
>CAJHQP010013066.1:0-10222 GCA_905132765.1 Moricandia arvensis | reverse complement strand
CACCGGTTAATGACAGTGGATACCATGTGTATTGACTAATTAACGGGGAGTTAGTACGTATGGAGGAGATACTGAATGTTGCGAGGGGGGGGTGCGGAAGTCGCAACGGTAATAATAGGAGTCAATAGATTTGATATAGTGCTGACGTTCGAAGGTGAGTGGTGAAGCGGATTTATGATACCATAGAAGCACTTCGGAGTATGGACAAAAACTGGGTCGAGGTTATTTCACTCTGGGCCTCATAAAGTCTTAAGTGCACAGGATCGAGAGCGAGTATACTGATTTAGCTAAACGATGGTGAAGACCTAGCATAAGCGCTAATGTTCCTAGGTTGTATATTGTGGTGGGACACAACAGACATCAACAGCAATAACTCCTAGAGCACGAAGATCGCAGCAGCAGGAAAGCAAACGCAGATTCCTAGAAGAGGAGATTGGGAAAGCACGGAAGAATGCCAGACCTCATAGGCCGAAGCCAGTAGGAACAAGTTTGGACTGATGAAGACGCACAGACAGTGAGCAGTTTTACACGCAGTCTCGCTCATTTTAGAGTATACACATTCACGATGAGCACACTGCTGAATTCCGTGACTAACAATGAGGTCAACGCAATGAAAAAATTCAAGAGTTTGTAGGCACACTTATTCTTGGAATTTCCTTTAGGTAGTCGGAGGAGTTTGGTGCTTTCGGCTTAGGACAATTCCTTAAGCTAAGGAATTGACTATACAAGGTAAGTCCGAAGTGGTTAATAATTGGGAAAATATTGTATGCTCTTGCATGAGAAATATATGTATATTTGATGGAGGGAAGTCTTGTATTGTTGCCAGTCGGATTTCCCGCGAGGTGAACAGACGCACGGGTGTGTGTCGAGGGATCGAAGAGAAGGCAGAATTCGATCCTGGTGCATAGTCATGAGAGATAATAGTTGGTTAGGGCCAAATGATGATGTGTCTGAAGGGAAGTGTGATAGTAACCTTCTCTCTATCGAGAAGATACGTTAAATTGAGAAGGTGAAAGTGAACATTTATGATTCTTAAAGTTGATCTAGGCAAGAAACACTTTTATGGATATTATATGTTATGGAGAGTTGGTGAATATGGGTAATTATGTCAACAAACTAGGGAGAATTGGGAGAGAGAAAGTGCTAAAATGGACGAAAGTAGGGAGAAGAAGAATCGTGGAGTGAAAAGTTTAAAAGGAAAGATGATATATGAACTCTACAGGGGCTGCGGGGAGTAAGGTATAGTGTTAGAGAGATCTTCGGCCGAGCAAGGTTTTGGAACACTGCGGCCGTAACTAATCGTAGGAATGGATCGGGTTACGGAGATGGCGAGCAAGGTTTGGGTTTTGCCGCAGGTACGGCACTTGGTAGCTTGGCCTGCAGAGTGATGCTCACAAGCCTCAGGGAGAAAGGCACAGGTAACGGCTATTTGGCCCTCAGTCCAGTAGGAATCATCGCTACGGCCCGCAGTACGGCTATACAGCCGCAGGTACGCTACGGACGCAGATTGTCTACGGCCATGGCCATAGAGTATGGAGGCATTCGCTGCGAACGAAGTGCGTAGGAGTGAGGAGGCGCCTTGCTGGTACAGACAATGCGCATGGTAGAAGAATCAATGTTTAAAAGATCCATGAGAGGTAGGAGGATACATCCCAGAGGTATGAGTTGTTGGGGTGTTGCATTGTATGCGAATCCGCATGTGAACCATACGATTAACGAGTCGTTAACTAGGAAATTATGCAGCTCAAGCGTGAAGAATATGTATGAGAGAAAAATCTGTAATGCTATAGTTAATAGATAGAGGAGAACCACGGACATGGAGATTACAGTTTGTGAATTGGAGGGAAGTTTGTGTGATGCACTATAATTGAATTGATGGAGTGGGCGGTATATATGGGTGGATGCGGTATCCTCGTAACTCGCAGGTACTGCCTGTGTGTAAGTGCGTCGCTTAGGGCCGGAGGAGGTTAGTTCCTTGGCTAGTGATGGCATGTGCACTAGCGAAAGTATAGTCATGGTTTGGGTGCATCGGAGCGGGGACCGACGAGGGACCATACGGTATACCAAGGTTCAGTATTGTTGAGAGAAATTGTGGGTGATTAATGGGACAGATTTGTTTATCGGATAGCATTAGTTATATCATATTTGATTTAGAGATATTATTGATATCGGATTTATTTATTAATATATATCTGAGCACAATATTGTCTACTTATGTTTACTTTAATGAAAGATTTTAAAATTATTTTTACTTAGATTTATCTTATGACTTTGCAAGATTTTGGGGTTGGGGTTTTCACCTCTCGGTGGATTGTGGACTCAGAGTACTACAACTCATTTTGATCACTAATGAAAACTCACGGAAGAGCAAATAGCTCTATGGAGCTTTAGCATGAGCAGCACTCAATGACTCCAGATCCATCTTGCTAGACTTTCTTTTTCCCAAAAATCCACCCTCTTTCTCTGTCGAACGACCCACACCCCCCCCCCAAGATGAAAGCTTTGAAGTGGAAGCTTTCCCATATTATCTAAGAATCATGGCGACCAACAAACATCCAGGAAGAGTCTTAATTCGTGTGATGGATACAGAGGAGTCATGTACTCAAGCAGAAGGAGTGGAGTTCAACTCAACATCTCAGATCCAACAAACTGTCATGACCCGTGTGTTTTGGAGTTCAAGGAAACAAGCTCAGTTCCTTGCGTTGTAAGTTAAACCTCTCCTTCTTGATATGATCTTGCGCTAAATGGTTATGATGTGTTGAGTGGTTTATTTAATATTTAGGTCAGTTTTTTAAATAGAGTTGTTGAACATAGTTTATGTCCTAGGATAATTAAGAGTCTTGTGTGGTGTTTTGATGATTATTAAATAATCCAAATGCCTTATAATTAATGAGTTATCATGCTTAAGCATTTTATTGAGTTGGGTTGCATGGGTTTGAACTGAATGAGTTATTTAGTTTATGTTCATGCATATCTTAAATATTGGGGATCAACTTGGTGAGTTATCAAGATACACGTATCCTATTATGTGATCTAATAATTCCTTTGAGTTTAAGTGATCGTTTAGAAACACAGAGTATTAATAAACACATCATGCTATGAAGTCAAGAGGAATATCACTTCCCATTGCACAATAATTCATTGGCGAAGTTGTTCATAACCTTATTTCAAAGAGGGTAGATAGGATATTGTGTCAGTAGAGAAAAGAGATGTGTGTCTCTATCCATGAGAGATTCCATATCCTACACATCAAGAGAGTGTAGAGAGGACATGAGACACAAACCATAGGCCATCACTAAGTTTAGTAGACCGGGTGGTTCCAGAAGAATAACTTGTGAGATGCTGGCCAAGGAGGAACTAGTTGAATTAAGCGCAGAAGTTGGGAGTTATTGTGCTCCTGGTTCATTCCTCAGGCTCACAATGAGGGACATCACCTAATTCATGAGGAGACCGTGGTCTAAAGGCAGTGGAATTAGAGGTCAAGGGCTGAATCAGCTTGGCTTAAACTCAGATGTTGGTATTGTTGTACTCCTGGTTTTAAACTCAATGTTGCTTACTTCCAAGCTTGGTTCCTTCACTCATACTCTTTGGATAAAGGTTTAGGAGGGGGTAATGGTGAGCTACCCTGAAGATCTCAAGTCTTCCATTGCCTCATTTTCCTCCCAAGACACTGCAAGGACTTCATCAAAAGAGGAGTCTCAACCAGGACTATTCTAGACTGAGAATTGTGAGGAAGGCCATAGACGTAGAGGATTCAGCCTCCGCCCAAATTGAAGACTCTAGGAGAAGTTGCAATGAAAGATTAAAAGAAGAGGATTCAAGTTTTTCAAGAGAAGACTCTCACCATTTCAAATTTTACCATATGAAAGGGGAGTAACCATTTCAATCTTTAAGTTGAAGTTTGATTGGTTGTTCCTTGAGAATTAATGCAAGTATTAGCATTGGGTTAGGTACGTGAAGCTCTCTTATAGAAGAATTTGGTCGTTTTATAACTCTCTTGAAGATGGCAAGAAGTCACAAGGAGGGGGAGACATCAAAAAGGCCTATAAAAGGATGCGAGATGTAAGTGTTTGCAAGTTGTGGAGTTCACTCTTGTAGCACAAGTTAGGCCATCGATCGAGGGTCTATGTAGTCCACCAAGATGGTCCTAAGACTCATAGACCCACTAGTCAATCCCTAGGTCTTGTTGGTCCTACTTTTTTTCCCTTAGCATAGTTTTATCTCATTGGATTTTTCTATGCTAAGGTTTTTAATGAGGAAGCTCTTCAAGGATCCAAACTTCCCCATATATCTCCTATGGTCAAGCTTTAGGGAAAGTGTTGAAATAAATGAAAAATATTCATCCAGCAAGGTCTGCCAGAGTTGAAGCTAGCAAGGCTTGTGAAAATAGAAACAAGAAAGGCTTGCCAAAAGAGAATCAAGCAAGGTCTGTTAGTATGAAAAATACCCTTAGATGTACAGTAAAAACAAACTAGTCAAAGCTTCTCTTATAAGCCAAAGACTAGATATTTTATTATTAACTTCTCTAGTAAGCCAAATATGTTTGGCGTCTCTTGTAAGCTAGATTTTCTTTATATTTGTTTGTAGCCACAAGTGTAAAGAGAAGAAGAAAGTGGGGAGTTCCCCTTTCTTCTTTACCAGTCTCAAGTTACTCTTAGTTTATAAAATTTATGTAGTTTCATACACTCACGAATCTCTCTCTACACTCTTCTTATTATCTCAATTTCTCACAATCTCTTAATCTCTTTGGCCATTCTCTAATCTTTCATCAGTCTCTCTCTTTTGCCATTTACAATAGACCAAAAAAAATACTTCTCAGATTTGAATGCCCAATTTAAAACCCAAATTACATTTAAATGTTGGCCAGAGAAAACTAGAGGAGAATATGATACTATGGGTTATTCTACAGAAAATTACCAACAAACTTTTAAACTTCCAAATCTTTTACAAACATCGAGTCTAAGAAATTTCTAAGGGTTTAAGAAAATATCGTTAATCAAATAATTCAATAACGTTTACAAAACCTAAATTTTGAGGTTTGTTTGAAACAAAAGCTTAAGTTTTGGAATCTGAAATGTTTTCTGGACAATTTTGTTATAAATTTAGAAAAGAAACTATGTAAAATATCTAAACTTTATATCTTTTCTAAATATCCAGGCATACCGGATCATATAATAATTTATTGAATATTCAGCAAGAAAATGCTATACCTGAACCAAAAAAAATAATAATAAATTAACAAATGGAAAAGTTATGTATGAAATGGACGACCTAACTGCCTATGCAAGTCATCGCCTAAAAATGGAAGAAAGAACCAAGTATTGTGTGACACCACTTGTAGATTTGCATTGTCGACTTTGTATTTCTTAGAGAGATGGTTTATCTTTCAATATCCTGATGGTAAAGTTGTAAGGAGGGTAACTCTCTTATCATTATAGGTCATTACAATGTGTATATATACATGAGACTACTAGGTAACGAGGGTTTCTAGAGTTTCTATAAATAGAGATATAAAGAATATTATGAGTTGATATGACGAGATATTCATATCCTTAACACGCCCCCTCAAGATGGAGGTGTTGGAAACACTCCGATCTTGTTGCGTAGTTCCACAAACCGACTGTGAAGTAGAGGTTTGGTCAATGCATCAGCTAGTTGATCCTTTGTGTTGACATGAGAGACTCGAAGCAGTCGTTGCTGTATTTGTCCTCTAATGAAGTGGTAGTCGAGGACTACATGTTTCATTCGGGAATGGAAGATTGGGTTGGCACAGAGAAATGTAGCCCCTAGGTTGTCACAGAAGAGTGTAGGAGGTAGAGGCAGGCGTATGCCAAGCTCAGTAAGTAGATTACATATCCATCGCAACTCAGACGCAGCGTTGGCCACAGCTCGATACTCTGCCTCTGTAGACGACCTGGCAACTCCGGTCTGCTTTTTGGAGGACCAAGATATTGGTGACTTGCCTGAGTAGATGATGTAGGCATTTGTGGAAATGTAGTCATCTGAGTCTCCAGCCCAATCCGCATCTGAGAATCCATGAAGTGATAGTTTGTTATCAGCTGCAAAGTAAATACCATGTGTTGTTGTGCCTGCCAGGTATCGAAGGATTCGCTTTGCTGCTTGCCAATGATCTTCTGTTGGACGATGCATAAATTGGGACAATCTGTTGACTGCAAAAGCAATGTCGAGGCGTGTGAATTGAAGATACTGAAGACTTCCAACAAGCTGTAGATAAGCAGTAGGATCAGTCATAGATTTGCCCCCATTGAGAGTTAGTTTCGGAGAGGAGGCCATTGGTGTCATGACTGGTTTGGCGTCAATCATGTTATAGCAGTCGAGTATATCAAGTATATACTTGCGCTGAGACAAATGCAGGCCCTTGTGTGTACGATGTGCTTCAATGCCCAGAAAATAGTTTAAATCCTCTGCGTCTTTTACCGAAAACCTATCAGCAAGTTTGGCGAGAATGTCTGTGATGAGTGCGAGACTGCTTCCAGTGATTAGAATGTCGTCTACGTAGACAAGGAGATAGACTGTGTGTTGATGCCATTGTAGTACGAACAGAGACGCATCAGCGAGACTGTTTTGAATCCCAATTTGAGCAAGAAGGTCTTGAGTTCCGTGTACCAGGCTCGTGGCGCTTGTTTGAGTCCATAGATGGCTTTACGCAGACGCCAGACATAGTTAGGATGGTCAGGATCAACGAATCCTGAGGGTTGTTCCATGTAGACTTCTTCATCAAGAGTGCCTTGCAAAAAAGCATTGTTCACGTCGAGTTGTTGAATTGACCATGAACGAGAGATGGCAATGTCAAGAACGATTTGGATTGTGGTTGATTTGATGATTGGGCTGAAAGTTGATGTGTAATCCCTTCCATATTGCTGGTTATAATCTTTGGCCACCAGTCTGGACTTTCTCCTGCCAAGAGAACCGTTAGGTAGAAATTTATTTTTATAAAGCCAACGACATCCGACAACATTGTGTTGTGCTGGTCGAGGAACAAGCTCCATCATTTGATTTTTCCCAAAGGCATCGAGTTCTTCAGACATCGATCCACGCCATAATCTGTCCTTCAACGCCTGGTTCACTGTTATGGGTTCTGGTGGTATGGGTGTGGAGAGGGCAGCATATAGATTGAGTTTGGTTTTTGGTTTTTGAATATTGTTTTTCCGACGAGTGGTCATGGGATGGTGATTTAAAGGTTCGGGATGTGGAATTGCAGGTTGCGAGAACGATGAAGGGGAAGGTTCAGTTGTTGTTGTTGGGTTGATACTTGGTTGGGATAAAGAAGTGTTTGGGCTTATGGTATTGTGTGTTTGGGTCTGATTTGGTTGAGGTTGGGCTCATGGTAAAGTATTTGAACCTGAGGATTGTAATGGGTTTGTGGTTTGGGTCTCGTTGGTTTGAGTCTCGTTGGTTTGAGGGATATGTTCCAGAGATTCGGTCACCGGGGAAGGTGAGTCAGAGATTCCATCGGGACTTACCTGTAACACAGTCGTGGTCGGAGCTGGCGTCGAGTGTCCTTGCGGTGGCGTCACAGGCGATCTGATGAGTGGCAAAACGGTAGAGATTGGAGTGGCTACAGGTGTTGGAATCTCAGGGACTGTGGGTTCGGGTGGAGGTCTTCAGAATGGGAAGGTTTGTTCATCAAACTGAACATGCCGAGAGATATAGATACGCCCAGATGTTGGCTGTAGACACAAGTACGCACTTTGGGAGAGTGAGTACCCAAGGAAGACACATGGTGTAGACCGATTCTCTAATTTGTTGGTGTTGTACGGCTTGACCCACGGGAAACAGAGGCAGCCAAAGGTTCGGAGTTTCTTGTAGTTGGGTTGTAACACCAAAGAGCTTGTGAAAAGGAGACTGCATGGATATAACCGGTGATGGCAACCGATTGATGAGATAGACGGCAGTGGCAAATGCATAGGTCCAGTATGTCTTTGGGATGCCAGCGTGAGTGAGAAGGGTTAGACCAGTCTCTACCACATGTCTGTGCTTGCGCTCAGAGATTCCATTGTGCTCAGGTGTGTGTGGAGGAGACGTCATGTGAGAGATGCCAGCAGATGACAAGATTTCCTTTAGAGCTACAAACTCTCCGCCATTGTCTGAATACAAGGTACCAATTCGTGTCTGGAACTGATTTTCAACAAGGTTTTTGAATGGGAGAAATATTTCTTTGACTTGGGATTTGGTCTTTAAGGGATAAAACCATGTGTATCTAGTGAAGTGATCGACCAGAACGACATAGTATTTGTAATTATCGACTGAGAGTTGGGGTGATGTCCATACATCTGTGAAAATGTATTGGAGGGGTCTGGAGGAGATGATGTTGTGTTTGGAAAAAGGCAATTTATGAGTTTTATTAATAGGACAATCAGGACAAAACGAAGAATGAGAAGCTGTTTTGGAATGAGGGAGAGAGAACAAAGAAACAATGCTTTTAAGAATAGAGTTTGATGGGTGGCCTAGGCGGAAATGCCAGTCTTCAAGTGTTGTGTGAGGAGCTGATGCTGCGAAGAAGGAGAATAGGGTATTGGGTCCTGCCGGCCACTCATACAGATCTCCATTAGCTTTGCCGTGGAGAAATGGGACCCCTGACGTCATATCCTTGACTTGAAAGTGTGCAGGAAAAAAATCAGTGGAAACTCGGTTAGTGTTACACAGTCAGTAGATAGAGATAAGATTCTTGTAAATATTTGGAACACAAAGGACATTGGTGAGGTTTAAAGGGCGAGATATAGAGGGTAGAGAACGTGAACCAGTGTGAGTGATTTGGAGTCTTGTACCGTCGCCAATGACAACTGTGTCTTCTCTGTTGTAGGCTTGTGAAGGCTGAGATTGTTCAGATCGCTTGTCAGGTGATGTGTGGCATCGCTGTCCATGATCCAGTTGTTGTCATCAGGATGTGCGCCCATCGCAAGGTTAGCTTTAGGTTGCCAAGGAGTTGAGGGAGTACCATCATAGTTGTTTGACACCTTGTAGGTTGCAAGTTGATTGCATCTTCTTGCACTGTGTCCATGTGTGCCACACAATTGACATTTTCCTTGATAGCCTCTGCCGGAACGATTATCCCTCTGATTGTTGTTGTAACGATGATTGTTCTTTTTGTTCCAGGGTTGTTGCTGGCGATTGGCATTAGAGTGGAACTGCTGAGGGCATCCGTTGTATGGCACTGCTGCAGTGTTGGCTGTGACTGGCAGGGTGGTCGGCATGGTTGAGAGGGTGAGGAGTTTTTCTTCTCGATTGAGTAACTTTTCATGGATTTCGGTGATAGAGGGTGCAACGTCACGCCCTTCAAGTTGATCCACAGTAACTTTGTATTCTTCAGGTAAGCCTCCAAGTATGTAATCCACTTGATCTTCATGTTCTATTGGCTTCCCTAGGAGAGCCAATTGATCGAACTTTGTTGTGAATCCTTGAATGTACTCATCGATAGATCTGATGCCTTTGGACCATTGTTTGATCTGTAGCCTGAGTTGTTGGAGATGACCCCTACTTGGTTTAGCATACGTGTCTTTAAGAGTCTTCCAGATATCCGCGGCTGATTTGGAAGTGGACACCAGAGACTGAACGGTGACGGAGATGGCACCAATCAACCCACTGTAAATGAGTTTATCTTGGCGCTTCCATAGAACATGTGCTGGATTTTGTGTTTCAGTGCCATTAGCCACTGTCGTGACTGCAGGTGGTTGCAGTGAACCATCCATGTGACCAACTAAGTCATAACCATCAAGGAGGGCACGAACTTGTAGGCTCCACATCATGTAGTTGGTGACAGTAAGATTGGTTACATTGGACATGTTTATATTGAGTAGTGTTTGAGGGTTGACGTCAACAGTTTCAGCCGATGAGGTTGACATGATGTGAGACCACTGTTGCGTGAAAAGAGAAGAAAGAAAAAGGGAGAGATAGAGGTACAGAGGAGCAAAGAATTAGGGTTTGACGGCCTGCTCTGATACCATGTAAGGAGGGTAATTCTCTTATCATTATAGGTCATTACAATGTGTATATATACATGAGACTACTAGGTAACGAGGGTTTCTAGAATTTCTATAAACAAAGATATAAAGAATATTATGAATTGATATGACGAGATATTTATATCCTTAACAAAAGTTACCGAAATGTACTGTATGATATATCTAGCAGCAAAATATACACGTACAATATGAGTAAAATATATGTCATTGGTACACCGGTAAGCAATTCACATATATGT
>CAJHQP010013065.1:0-10226 GCA_905132765.1 Moricandia arvensis | reverse complement strand
GATGGTTGTCAGAGGAAAGGATAAAGACATGGAGAAAGGCTTGAGCACTCCTGAGCGTACGCCCAAGGTGAGTGGGATGGTCCGAACCATCCTACCATGGCCCCGAGTGGAATTCCGTGTAGGCTGTGATTGGATTGGTTGGAACAGACCCATCTCTTCTCTTTTCCTTTCTGGTCTACTCGTGTTATCCTTTGTTCTGAATGTGTTGGGTGATTCCGACATAGAATGGCCAAGCCACGGCCTTGGTTGTTCAGTGAAACTCTCCATGGCCTTGGTTGGACAGGTATGTTCGGATCTCTTAGTTCCGGATGGAATTGATGGGATCCGACCATGGATTCCTCTTAATGGGGATTTATCATGAATTATCATGTATTTAGATTGGGTTTATCAAACCAAATCAATGGTGGTCAGTTATGGCCGGTTTGGTGGAAATTGGCCGAATTCTATGTGAAGGAGGCCGGTTCTCACCAATCTGATTGTGGATTCTTCTTAATTGGGATTTTTAGGAGATTATCATGAGTTTTAATAATCAGTTTAAGTACTTTCAAAAAGGGTCAGAAATGGACCCGACCATGGGCAGATCTGGTACAGTCGGGGTAATGGACTGGGCTAGATCGGATTAGAGTGACCAGGTGTTGATTCTGGTGTTAGGATAGTCTTAGTTGAATATCCTGGTGTGATCGTGACTTAGTGTACTGATTGGGATAGTTTGGGAACTTAGACTAGGTGAACCGAACCATGCAATAGAACTTGGGAATGTTAAGCTATCGGATTACTTATGTTATTCTATTGTGTGTATGTTGGTTTCAGGATCTGATCAGGACCGTGGCAAGGCCAAGGAACCATGAGGACCAGGCTGTGGATGGATGTGTGGGTGGGATAGTATAGTATTGTATTGTAATATTAACTTATGGTAGCCTAATGTGCAAACTGAATGATATGACTACATTGTATGGTTCACATGTTTGTTATTAATAAAGATACAATTTCTCTTATTGTCTAGACTTAGGGTTGGAATGTACGAACCTCACTGGATCGAAAACGACTTAGTAAATTATGGAACATTAAAACAGAACAAACACCCTATGATCTAGCTAAGTAAGGCCGCGGGTCCATGTTGGGCTTAACAGCCAGGAACGGGTCTTACAGAGATCCTTGGCCCAATCACCACCATCCCAACCACCTTCAATTATTCTGCTGTTTCCTATAACAGCTAGTTTATTTATGTTTTTGTTTTATTTCTTTTCCCTAGGTGCTCATGCACGAAACTACAACTCTCAAGGCCCTCATGCACGAGTTGCTCTTGATTTTCCCTTTAAATTGTTGCTTTGTTTCAGTTCTGAACTCAATCATCATTTTTATCAAAAACTCTTTTCTTCTTGGTGATTCTTTTGTTCTTTGAACAACTTGATTGTGAGGTGTGTGAACCCAAAACAATCAACAAGCTCTCAAACTGACTGGTGTGTCGAATCCAGAGTGAGAGAGAGGAGTATCTGAGTCCATTCCGTGAAATATTGAGTAGAAACAGAGAATAAACGGATAGAATAGAGTTTGAGAGAGACTAGAAGAGATTTGGAGACTAAAAGCTTGAAACTTGGTTAAGAAACCATTTCGAGATGAAGAACACCAAGAACACTAGAGAGAAATAAGAGAGACTCGAAAATTGCTTGCTTTGATTAATGAGAGGAGTTACAAAAATATAGGGGAGGAAACAAGGGTTTACAACGGGTAGAAGATAAGGTTTAGGATAAGCTTTCTCGCCAAGCATGTGGAGTCAACCGGTCTTAGGCGCGCCTAATTCAAACTTGTGGCTGGAGTGCTTCACACGCAAGATTCCTTTGGCATCTTGACCAGATGCTCTTCCAGCACGAGCCAGCCTGTCCAACGTGCGCCTCAGTCAAGCTTGATCCGCTTGGTAACTAGTAAGAGTAACTCTGGGTCGAGTTACTCTTACCCGGGTAAGTTTTCTCGTCCAAGGTAAACTTTCTTTTACCCACTTGTACGGACCACTTGTACGGCCTTGTACGGACCATCTGTACGGCCTTGTACGGACACCCCCAAACTTCTTCCTCTCCATTTCATAAGTCTTTTCCAGCCTTCCTAATAGATCATAACTCCATCTCTTATTCGGTTTAACACCCCCCCTCAAGCTTAACCATGTGGAACAAGTCAAGCTTGGAATGTCATGAGATCTTCCTCATTAAAAACCTTGCCAAAGAAAACCCTCCTTAGGGATAAAACCTCAGCAAGGAAAAGAGTAAAGACCTCATGACAGGGGATTAGTTTCACCTAGTGAGATCAATGAGTCCCAACCTCTGATGGATGGACTCAAGTGTCTTCTGTCTCGGAGCCTTAGTAAACACATCAGCCAACTGGTCTTCACTCCGTGTATAGCAAGGTAAGATCACTCCTTGGACTATCATCTGTCTTACCTTGTTGCAGTCAACTTCAATGTGCTTGGTTCTCTCATGAAACACCGAGTTGGATGCAATGTGGATTGCGGCTTGATTGTCACAATGCATGGTCATTGGTGTGGCTTGATCAATCTCCAAGTGCTTTAATTCCCTTGATCCAGACTAACTCATTAGTCAGGCTCAACATGGCCCTATACTCAGCCTCAGCACTCGAGCAGGATACCACTTTCTGCTTCTTCCTCTTCCAAGTAACCAAGTTCCCACCAATGAAAGTGCAATAGCCTGTTGTAGACTTCCTATCTGCTCGATCTCCTGCCCAATCCGCATCACAGTATCCTACCACCTCAGTGCTTTTGTTGCATCCCATCCACACTCCTTGATCAGGTGAGCCATTCAGGTACATCAGAATCCGGTTAACCATGCTCCAATGATGTTCCTTTGGTCCTTGCATGTGTTGACTCACCTGGTTCACAGCAAAACATATATCAGGACGTGTAATGAGCCTCCTCAACCTCTTCGTCTTCATGGTTTCCATCTCCAACTTCTTCATCACCTTGGTCCACGCCTTGATCATGTGTGGAACCTGATTCTTCATCATACTGCTCCTCTGGTTCATTTCCCCCTTCATGATCAAGGTGGGGTTCTTGTCCATTAGCCGTGGGAAGACCTTCTTGTTGTTGTCCTCCTCCACTCCTCGGATCCTGAGATAAGTTAATCCCAAGATTCTCCAGTATTATCCTCAAGTTGGCTGCCTTATCAGATGCCAAATCCTTGAGTTCTGCTTGATTCTTCTCCTCATAGAACCCTCGTTCTTCCACAAACTTCACATCTCTAGACACCACTACCCTTCTGGTTGCTGGATCATAACACTTGTACCCTTTCTGAGTTGGTGAATAACCAATAAACATCCCCTTTGTGCTCTTGGCCTCCAACTTGTTCCTTAGTTCCCCCGGTTTATGAACAAAACAGAGACAACCAAAGACCCTGATATGATCTAAGGCTGGCCTATGTTTGTTCAATGCCTCAAAGGGTGATTGATCTTCAAGAACCTTAGTTGGGGTTCGGTTGATCAGATAACAAGCAGTAGCCACAGCATCACTCCAAAACCTCTTTGGTACATTAGCTTGGAACATCATGGACCTAGCAACTTCCATAAGGTGCCGGTTCTTCCTTTCAGCAACTCCATTATATTGTGGGGTGTAAGGACAGCTCGTTTGGTGAAGAATACCATGCTTGGATAGATGTTGCTTGAATGCTTGACTGGTATACTCCCCACCATTATCTGATCTAAAAATTTTCAGCTTAGCATTGAAATGGTTAGTCACATATGCTTGAAAATTTCTAAATACATCAAGCACTCTATCCTTAGATGGAATCAAGGTTATCCAGGTGGATTTAGACTTCTCATCTATGAATGTGACAAAGTACTTATGGTTCTCCCTAGATAAGCAAGGTGTGGTCCAAACATCCGAGTGTATTAAATCAAAGCAGTGATCATAGATGGTAGAAGACTTTTGAAACACGGTTTTACAATGCTTGCCTAAGATACAAGCTTCACAATCATTATTTTCAAACATAACACCTGGAACCATTAAGCTTAAAGCCCTAACATGAGGATGTCCTAGTCTAGCATGCCACAAAGCATTCTTATTCAAAGCAGAAACAGAAGTAAAGGAACAACTATGATCAGGTAAAGAAGTAAGCTCCTCAAGCAAGTAAAGATCTCCTTTTGTAACTCCTTTCCCAATCAACCGACTGCTCTCAATATCCTGAAACTTCACATCATTAGGACTAAAGATCACATTGCGTTGCAAGTCATTAGTACATTTCTTAACTGATAACAAGTTTGAAGTAAACTCAGGCATGTAAAAGCATCTAGATTCTTTATCAAACAGTTTAAGCTTGCCTATACCCCTTATTGGAATTCTATCACCATTAGCTATCATAACATGTCCATGCGCAGGCTCAATATCTCTAATCAGACTAGTGTCACTAATCATATGATGAGATGCACCTGAATCAACTATCAACGGTTTAGACATGTTACAAGCACTATGAGATAAACCAGCATTCCTAGAGTGAGTATAAGTGTGAGATTTGTAAACTAAGAGAGATATGGACGTGAATGAGAAGATTTGAGAAGAAAAGGAGAGACTTTTGTTTAGAACCAGAGAGAAATCTAAGAAGAACTCGAGAGAGAAAACTAGAGAAGAAGAGAAATGATTCTCCTTGATTTATTTCGAGAGAGAGGATACAAATATATAGAGTGCTTTACAAGGAAAAAGTAAAGGCTAAGGAACAGGAGACGTGGCCGGTCAAGGAGGAGAGGAGCGCTTATTTGAACTTGTGGCTAAGGAGGGAAGAGCATCTTGGAATCTTGGACCAGATGCTCCAGCTTTGGACAGCCTGGCTCGCGAACCTTATCCTCTCCAAGTTCGGATAAGGTGGTAAGTCTTCAAGGTAACTCGCCAAGTTAACTTCTCCTAGGTTAAACCTTCCCGGATCATCTTTTGCTCCTTAGTCGATAAGTGTACGGTCGACCTTGTACGGCCATGTACGACTTTGTACGGCCTTGTACGGCCTGTACGGCCTTGTACGGATAGGTCGACCTCACTTTCTTCCTTCTCCTTGAACACTCCTTAGATCCATCCTCCTCTTTATTCGGCTCATTTCCACACTCCCCCTCAAGCTTGATCAAGGGAACTGATCAAGCTTGGATATCCATGAAGATCCCCCTCATTAAAAACCTCATTATAGAAAACCCAATGGGATAAAACCATAATGAGGGAAAAAGAGTGGAGCCTTCATGGCGTAGGGGGACTATGGATGAGAAAGATCAACGAGTCCCAATCTGGAGTGGATGGACTCGATTGTCTTTTGCCTTGCAGCATTGGTGAACACATCGGCCAGTTGATCCTCACTTCTGGTATAGCATGGAAGGATCACACCTTGAATCACTATTTGCCTGACCTTATGGCAGTCCACCTCTATGTGTTTGGTCCGTTCATGGAAGACTGAGTTGGAGGCTATATGAATAGCTGCTTGATTATCACAATGCATGGTAATGGGTTTGATGACTTCAATGCCTAGATCCTTGAGTATCCCTTTGATCCAAACCAGCTCACTAGACAGCTTCCTCATTGCTCTATACTCAGCTTCTGCACTAGAGCATGACACCACCTTTTGCTTCTTGCTCTTCCAAGTTACTAGGTGTTAGAATTATGAAAAGTATGATGAGAATAGAAGAGAATGGTCGAGTTTGGTTGAGTTTGAGTGAAGAACAAGAGAGATGAACTCAAGAACACATTTCTGGACAGAATAGAGAGAGATAGAGAGAGAGAGTGAGAGAGAGAGAGAAAGAGAAAGGAGGATTCGAAATCCTTACTTCATTTCATGCTTGTTTACATATTAATAAAGAGACAAGAGAGAGACATTCAGAAGAAAACAAAGAGGAAATATTAAAATAAGTTGCTTCTGCTCTGTGAAAGTGACAGCACCTCCAACAGCTCTATTGCTTAGCAAGACATGTGACTCTTTCAAATTCAACTTGTCACAGATATATCTTGCTCCCCAACGGTCTTCTAAGTCTTCAGAAGTGTATCTTGGTCGACAATGCTTCCTTGCCTTGTCTTCCAAGTCATTAGGTCAGACTAGAAACCTTGTGATCCAAGTATGTACGAAATTACTTGTAGAGCAAGTTGATGAGTTCTCTTCTTTTCCATTTGTCCTCTTAGTCTCTCTTTTGGTTCTTCATCTCAATACTCCCCCTCAAGCTTGACTATAGGGACTGGTCAAGCTTGGAAACATGAAGAACTTCCCTCATTAAAACCTTAGTGTGCAAAACCCATTGGGATAAAAACACACTAAGGAAAAAGAGTAGAAGCCTCCATGTTAGGAGAGCTAGTGAGATGTGAGGTCTATGAGTCCCAACTTAGAGTGGATGAACTCACAGACTTTGGTGCTTGCTGCCTTGGTGAAAATGTCAGCAAGCTGGTCTTCACTTCTTGTGTAGCAAGGTAGAATGATTTGCTTCTCCACAGCTTGTCTGACCTTGTGGCAGTCTACTTCAATATGTTTGGTCCTTTCATGAAAGACTGAGTTGCTGGCGATGTGAATGGCAGCCTGGTTGTCACAATGCATTGTGATGGGTGATGTTGTCTCGATTCCCAAGTCCCCAAGCAACCCCTTGATCCATATCAACTCATTGGTGAGCTTTCTCATAGCTCTATACTCTGCCTCAGCGCTGGAACATGATACAACTTTCTGCTTCTTGCTTTTCCAAGTCACCAAATTGCCTCCAATGAATGTACAATACCCAGTAGTTGATTTCCTATCAACCCTATCTCCTGCCCAATCAGCATCACAATATCCAGTGATCTCAGTGCTTCCATTGCATCCCATCCAAACACCTTGACCAGGAGCTTCTCTCAAGTATCTCAAGATCCTCTCCACCATGTTCCAGTGATGAACCTTAGGAGCTTGCATGTGCTGACTGACTTGGTTCACAGCAAAACAAATGTCTGGCCTTGTGATAGTTAAGTAAATAAGTTTCCCAACCATCCTCCTATACTTCTTGATATCTCCAAATGGCTTATCTTCAAACTCCCCCTCTCGCAGAACCTTGTAGCCATCTTCAAGTGGAGTCTTTGCTGCCCTTCCTCCAAGATCACCTGCCTCACTCAATAGATCAAGGGCGTACTTTCTTTGAGATAAGAACAGCCCCTCTTTAGACCGGCATATCTCAATCCCTAGAAAGTACTTTAGTTCACCCAAGTCTTTAATATCAAAAGAAGATTTGAGAAAGGATTTGGTTAAGGAGATACCTTCCTTATCACTTCCTGTTATGATAATGTCGTCCACATAGATTAGTATAACCACAATGCCTTGTTGACTGGTGAGGGTAAAGAGAGTGTGATCAGCTTCAGACTTGATGAACCCTTTTCCATTGAGTGTTGTACTTAGCTTATGGTACCAGGCTCTTGGTGATTGCTTTAACCCATAGATTGCTTTCTTCAATCTCAAGACATTCCCTGGTTTGACAAGGTGTTCTAGGCCAGGAGGTGGTCTCATGTAAACCTCATCTTCCAATTCACCTTGTAGGAAAGCATTCTTGACATCCATTTGCCATATATCCCATTCCAAGTTGACTGCCAATGAGAGAACAATCCGTATGGTGTGGAGCTTGGCCACTGGAGCAAATGTATCAAGGTAATCCTCCCCATAGACCTGAGTAAAACCCCTTGCAACCAGTCTTGTCTTTTTTCTTTCTGGTTTTCCATTGGCTAGGTACTTGATGGTGAAGAGCAAGCGGCTTGACACAGCTTTCTTGCCTTTGGGAAGCTCAGCTTCATACCAGGTATCATTCTTGATCATAGCATTGATCTCATCTCCAACTGAGTCTTTCCACTCTTCATCCTCCATTACTTCTTCATATGATCTTGGAATGTATTCCTGGTCCAACTCCATGATAAAAGCTTGATGTTCTTCTGGATACTGAGCAAGAGAGCACACTGCACTTATTGGATGAGCCACTGCTTCAGCATTGAAGTACACTCGTGTGTTAATCCAGTTTGATGCAGGTTTCTTGATCCTAGTACTCCTTCTTAGGGGCTGAACCTGGTCGTCCTCTTCCACTTCCTGCTCTTCTTCCTCATGAACCTGAGCAGTTTCAGTCTCTTGTTCTTCAACACCATCCTGATCATGAACTTTGGGTTCTTGTTCATTGCCCCCTTCAGGATCAGGATGAGTGACTTCTTCAGCCTGTTGTTCAGTTTCTTTAGGAGGTGTAGCTTCTCTGGTGGCCTCCTTTTCCTTGGATAAACTGATTCCCAGACTCTCCATGATTATTCTCAGGTTATTAGCCTTGTTAGAAGCCTGAGATAGGTCTTTCAGCTCATCCCAATTCTTCTCAGCATAGAAACCTTTTCCTTCCATAAATTTCACATCTCTGGATACAAGAACTCTTCTTGTTTCAGGATTGTAGCACTTGTATCCTTTTTGTGTAGAGGAGTATCCAATGAAGATACACTTCATGCTCTTTGCTTCTAGCTTGTTTCTTTGTTCTCCTGGTATCAACACAAAGCAGGCACATCCAAACACTCTGAGGTGATGAATAGATGGCCTGGTTTGGTTCATCACTGAAGATTTGAGTAAAAAGAGTAGAACTTGTTTGTATGATCAAACAAGTTTCAGATCAAACTGAGTATGCAATCTGTTTTAGTAAGCAAACTGAGAGAGAAGAAGTATTTCTGAATAACTCTCTTTTTCTTAATTGTTACAAATTTTTGTACAACTTAATTATATAGATAAAACTACAGCCAAAACCACTTGCCAAAACCACTGGCCAAAACCATGAGCTAATGATGAAAACAAGAGGTGCATTCTGAGCAGAAAATATCTAGCCACTGTTTTTGACTTTCTTGACCTGCTTGCTTGCTTACTTGCATGCTATCTGAGAGTTGATCCACGTCCTGGACTTTATGACCTGCTTGCTTGCTTACTTGCTTGCTGTCTGCTTGTTGGGCCACGTCCTGGGCTTCACACTCTTCAGTTTCTTTACTCTTCTCTTGGTTACAGCCCAATGGATCACTTAGCTTTCTCTTCTTGGAGTCATTCTCCTTCTCAGCTATACAGCCCAATATCAGTGAAGAGGTGTGTGCTTGCTTTCTTTCAACATTCCCCCTCAAGATTGGCTGGTGGAGATCCAATAAGCCGATCTTGTGATGAAGAGCATCACACACCTTTGATGAAGTTGCCTTTGTAAAGATGTCAGCAACCTGATCAGAGCTCTTCACATAAGATGGAATGATCACACCTTCTTGAACCTTCTCTCTGATATAGTGGCAGTCCACTTCAATATGCTTTGTTCTTTCATGGAATACTGAATTAGATGCAATGTGGATTGCCGCTTGATTATCACAGTGTAAGACAATTGGTTGAGATGATTCAACTCCAAGATCTTTAAGCAGATGCTTCAACCATACAAGTTCTCCAGTGATGCTTGCCATTGCTCTGTATTCAGCTTCAGCACTTGATCTTGAGATTACCTTCTGTTTTTTGCTCTTCCAGGTTACTAGATTGCCTCCAATAAAAGTACAATACCCAGTTGTTGACTTTCTATCATTCCTATCTCCTGCCCAATCAGCATCACAATAGCCAACAATATCAGTATTTGAATTGCATCCCATCCAAATACCTTTGCCAGGTGTGCCTTTGATGTATCTCAAGATCCTTTCCACCATTCTCCAATGATGTCTGTTTGGAGCATGCATATGTTGACTCACTTGATTCACTGCAAAGCATAAGTCAGGTCTAGTGATGGTGAGATAGATCAGCTTTCCTACCATTCTCTGATATTGTTTCTCATCAGCAGCTGGTTCCCCCTCAGGCTCATATTTATAGTTCTCTTCAATGGGAGTTTTACATGGCTTAGACCCCAACTTTCCTGTCTCTGATAAAAGGTCTAAGGCATACTTTCTTTGGGAGAGAAACATACCAGTATTAAGCTTGCGTACTTCAATCCCAAGAATTAGTTCCCCTAGATCCTTGATATCAAAGGTTCCCTTTGAAAGCTCTTTAGTGTGTTTAACACCATCTATATCATCACCAGTTATGATTATATCATCAACATAGATCAATACCACCACCATACCTTTGTCTCCTTTGATTGTGAATAAGGTATGATCCGCCTCAGATCTTTTAAAACCATCTTCCATCAAGCAACTACTCAACCTTTGGTACCATGCTCTAGGAGATTGTTTGAGTCCATAAATCGCCTTCTTGAGCTTACACACTTTGGTATTGTCAGCTGCA
>CAJHQP010013064.1:0-10228 GCA_905132765.1 Moricandia arvensis | reverse complement strand
TAAAAGAGAGTCAACTTCTCCTGTACCCCTATTTTTTTAGAAGTAATCCTCTATAGGGATCGCGTGATCTCTTATACCCCTATTTCATAATTCTTTTTTTTATCAAACCTAAACCCCAAATTAAATCTTATCAAAACCTAAACCCCCAACTAAAAGAGAGTATAGTGTTTCAAAAGTAGAAAAAAAAACAGTGCAGACATAAGTTTGTAGAATATCTAAAACTGCGATAACTAAAAATTTACAAGTTCTCTGACCTATACAACTATAAGTAGGTAACATGAAGACTCAATACTGAGGCCACGAGCGATATTCAAGCTTTAACGTGTTCATGGATGGATCTTTAACTTGCCGTGCAAGCTCGCAAGAAGAGTGGAGGAACTGAGCGTATCCGCATTGAGAGTGGATTTAGCAGGCGCAGCTTCACCACGGTATACCTAAGCAAACCGCCACTGAACACGAGCACGCACGGTCTACGCACTCGACGTCGTCCACGAGCCTCCTCTCGATAGTAGTTCTGACGCACTGCTGGTATCATAGAAAGCTCTATTGATGCTCACTTTTTCAACCTGTAAATAGACAGAACACAATAAGTAAAAGTCTCATATTGACTGGCACTTTTACAATAATACATATTTGCAGGAAACAATGTAAAACCTTCTTAGCCTTCTGGGCGTGTACTTTGTCATCTATGCGTTGTGTCGCTTGTCTGAACCCACTGAGAATAAGATCAACACGAAGGTTAAGATCGATTAAGACTGCTTCTAGTCGAATGAAGAAACGAGCACAGATATTTGTCTTACCGAACTTGACAAAGATTTTCATCGTTAGTTACTTCTTGTGTTGAGTGTTGCATTGACATCAATACGCTTTAGTATGCAACTTTCTCTCAAAGTGTTCTGAGATTGAAGTGCCCTTACTCTCTTCTCCCAAGTAATTTTCTCATACTGCGCATCCGAGTCATTTCTACGGTATACACAAACCAATAAGACCAATCAATTATTAGAAGCCAAGACAAATATAAGTTGTGTTCCATCTCCTACTAATACCTAGAGGTGTAAGTGTATTAAATAACAACCTAGACATGCTTATTACCTTAACCTCAGGTCTTTCAGCTCTCACTTCAGCAGTTATTCCTCCTTGTTAGCATCATCGCAGCATCAGGCTTCTCCACAGCATCTGTTCTCAGTTTGCAACCCCCGCACTTCGCCAAGCGCTCGATCGCTCAAGGACAAAGTAGCATCATTTTAGTTCAAATCAAAAACTATTTAAAAAATGAAATCAAACAGTGACAAATTTGCTTACACAACCAAGACTTCTTCCCCTGGTGTTCCCAGTTTCCACGACCAGCTCCTTCGCGTTTGAAGTCACCCCTAACCAGAACACTAACTTAAAACCTTAAGAGATTTGATGATAATAAGCAAAAGATTGAATAAGAGTAAGACAAGAGACCTCTGCCAGTTCCGCTACGACGCTCAATACCCTTCGAGGACGTTCACCTTCACCAGCTTCACCACGTCGACCGCCACCACCACGTCTCTCATAGGAAGACTTTGAAACGTCTCTCCTTCCTCAGAGGGCTTACTGTATCCCCCTGAATATCCATTGTTACCGGACCATCACGGTTGTACCACCACGCCCACGCTAAATCCACCGCCACGTGGAGCATCAATCCTAGCCTCTCTCACCAATCAATACATAAAACGAAACAAATCAGATACCAAAATACAAAAAAGAAAAAGTCCAAAACAGAATAGACATGATCTGGTAAATCGAGAGTTAAGTGATCTGAACCAGCTTGAGAAGGAGGAGCTGACTTAGCAGGCACGCTCGACCACAGGTGCAGACTTCTTGACTTATCAGAAGCTTTGAGACGCGAGGTGGGTCAGGTCCTCAGCATCGTCATCCAAACAGATAAAAGGTCCACAGTTTCGCCATTCTCTTAAATGCAATACACCAGTTATACAATAATATCACATGACACAAACACAACTAGTAATAACTAAGTGAAGCCATGTATTACAGATCTAAAAGCACGTAAGGAGCACCGAAGACGACGATAATGATATATTAGGATAGGAAACTGTGACCGAATCACTAGATATCGACGTGTATCTGATAGCCAAATAACTCACATGTGAGGCGTATGTGTTATTTTATGGCCCATTTAGTAATATTAGTTTTCAATTGGACCGTTTAGTAATATATTGGTTTTCTTGGCCCATAAAGTATTTGAAACAATTTACCACGCAAGAAACCTTTTTTATTTAACAACTAGTCCTTTATGTTACAGTATGTCCCAATTCATTATTATTTCTACCTTATTTGTTCTTGCCCATTTTAAGTATTTTTGCAATTACAAGCAAGAACCTTTTTTTTAACAACTAGTACTAACAACTAGTACTTTATGGTTACAGTATGTCCAGATTCATTAATATTCTACTACGCTTATTAAAAGTAAGATATTACTCAACCTACCTCTATTTATTTTCTATTTTCACTCTATGTTTAAAGATGTATTATAGAAAAATATAATCCCAGCATATCTCAGACCTATTATATGATATTTCAGTATGTTCTAGATAAAATATTAGAGATGATCTAATTACCCAAGGAGTCTAGCAATTTGCCAGGGAAACATATCTGAAGTATCTATCTATAAAATAGTTATATGTGATAAGTTTATGCTGAAAAACATGATATATATAACCTAAACTTCTAAAGCAAAATATAATGTGGTATACAGTGAAAAGGCAAAGAAGATAATAGAACCAGTTTAAAATTATGGGAAAAATAATAACCATAATACATGTTGGATACTAAACTAACATATATCGACAATAACATAATACTAAATCAACCAAGTGGTCTTGCGCTTAGTGGTAAGAGACTTTTTTGGAGCTTCCATTATAGAGTTTAATTTTCCACTCTGGTCAAATCCATGTAGACACTTTAAGTGCAGAAAACCCCACCATTATTAAAAAAGCATATTACTATATCAATTATTTAACGCATGTTATTCATTGTTTGTAATTACACTCACCTGTATAATGAATAGTATGCATTTCTTCATCAGTCTCCTCCCGGAGAGTTGGAAAGACACATCAGTAACTTATTTCATCAACCACGGTTTTTATGATAATAACAGACGTTAGTTCAAACTGGTAAGTATTGTTTCTATATTATGTCTGAGAAGCTGTTGCAATCTGCATATGAGAATGAGTCCTTGCGGGCGTCTCATCCCTAAGACTTGCTTGCTCTGTATGGAGTGCACTGTGGTCCTCAGACAGTGTTATCTGTTGTAGTCACTAACTGACTTTCCTACTCTTACCTACAGGTATATTCCACAACAGGTTTTAGCTTTGGCATAATTAAACACCCCACTTTTAATCATCAAGTTTTACTTCTCTATAAATCTCTCATAGATTGATCCAACACAAGAGATTGTACGCTACTTTCTATATAATTTATCCTGAACCCTGTGGCAGCGTCGTTGCTTGCTCCACTGAGCTACCTATTTACATGAAAGGATATTATTCCTCCTTTTCAGTGTGTGTCGACGCTTGATAAGCTGGATGGAACTCAGAGAAATAAAAAGGATGGTAAAATTGAAAATCACTGTGAGACTCTCACGTAACGTCTAGGCATTTCAAGTATCGGCGTTTGTTTAGTTTGGGTATTTCGGATACGGTCAGAGTAGTTTCATATAGGGTTTAGAGGATCCATTTACTACTGTGGTCTATTTTTATGTTGCTCGGTTTGGTCTTTAGCTTGGGTTCGGATAGTACTAAGAACCAGATCGTACCTGCGGAAAATTTTGTTGTTCGTCAGTTTGATTTCGTTGCGGTTCAATGTAGTTGCGGGTTAAATATCAGATATTTGGATCAAAATATCAAATAATTAAGAGATTCGGATAAAAATCTTAGATAATTTTGAATTACTTTGATATCGTCGGAGACTAACTATACTTTCAGTATACTTTTGAGGTTTATTGACTATTTTCAGATAATTTTAATAGATTTTAATTATAAATATAATAGGTATATTATAATATATATAATTAATATATCTTATATATTCATATATCATTCGTTTTCGTTCTGTTCATATCGGTTCAGTTCTAGTTATTTTGGCATGTATTAAATTTTGAATATAGAAAGTAAGACTATTGGGTATTAAGGTTCGATCTCGGTCCGGGTGGAGTATTTTGGGTCGATTCTAGATCCAGATCCTACTGTCATGTGTCAATAATGGTAGACACACTAATGACAAATGTTTCTATTTTAATATATAAGATAATAAAAATCCGTAAAAGAGTTTTGTTTTGAAATTCTAATATCAAGAGACGAAACAACATTTCAACCTATAAGACTATCTCAAATGGTTTCAAAATAGAGAAATCTACTAATCAAATTTAGTTTTACCCCAATAGAGTTTATATCTCCCAGACATTATTAACGAGCGATTTGACATCTCTAGCATCAATTATACTAAAGAAAAAAATGATGAATGACATAATAAATTGATGACATGACTTATGATTAAATTTGGAGCATAACAATGGATATTAATGTTGATTATATTTTTGGTAAACTTGTATAATATAGTACATAAGACATCATCATCATCATTAAATAAATATATTTAAAGAATGAATAATATAAATATATTTATCTCCTATACATTATTTACGAAGTGACTTTTACACATGTCATATCTACATCAATTCCTACTAAAGATAAGAGATGACATAGCTAATAATAGATTGATGTATGGCTAGTGACCAAGAGTGACGATAACAATGATTACTTTGAATGTGGTGATTTCTATCTTGGTAAAGCTTGGTTAGAATAATGGTAATAATTCCACTACGATCATCATTACAGACAAATATATTAAACAGTAGATGAATAAAAATCTTTGTCAAATTGAAATATTATATAAGTATATTATTTTAAACATATTTACAAAGTTTAATACCAAATATTTTAAAATAGTATAAATTTATAATCATAAGTATCATTTGTTTCTTTTTTATATCTTAATATAAGAAATTTATTGAGTGATAATTATAAAAAATTAATACGATAGTTGATGTAATAAGCTATCTTAACCCAAAAAATAATCTATATATATATTATAACTTTATATATAATCATAGTATATATAATATTCTCTAAATATAATTTTAATAAATCAATTTATTCTATCTTAACTATGTTTAACTACGACTCAACATTTATGTCGTATAAAATAATAAAATCTAAATTTTAACACATGTACATATCCTACATCAATTCTACTAAAAAAAGATGACATAGTACATAATAGAATGAATGATATGGCTTATGACCAAACGTGACTATAACAATTATATTTAATGTTGATTTTCTATCTTGGAGTAAGGCTTGTAGAGAATATCGGTAATAATTCATACATACATCATTACAATTCAAATATATTAAACATAGATAATATAAAAATAACTTTGCCAATTTTGAAATATTATATAAGTATATTTTACAATATTTACAAAGTTTAATACAATATTTTAAAATATTATAAATTTATAATCATAATATCATTTGTTTCTTTTTTATATCTTAATATAAGAATTTTATTTAGTTTTTGATAATTATAAAAAATATAGCAATTTGATGTAATAACTATCTTAACAAAAAAAATAAATCTATATAATATTATAACTTATATATACATATATATATATATTCTTAAATATAATTTTAAATAAATCAATTATTTTATCTTAACTATGTTTAACTAGATCAACATTTATGTTGGTATAAAATAATAAAATCTAAAAATTTTAACAATATTTTATTTTAAATATAAGAATTTAAAAATTGTTATCTCTTCACAGAGTGCAAGAAAACTCCTAATTTTAGAATGAAATAGAGTGATAAAAAATGGATTACTATATATATAGAGAGTAAACCCATTTTTTACTCTATAATAGAATAAAAATAAATACTATTAAAACATTTTTATTTTAGATTCTAATTTTATTGTAAAAAATAAGTGGAGTTGGAGATCCTCTAATGCGATTTAGCTTTGATGCTTTGATATTGATAAGAAGTCAATATTCTGTTACTAACAAATCTGTTTAGATTAGATTTTGTCAAAGTATATTCTCCTATTATTCTGTAACACAATTGACTATAAAAGTCTGTAAATGAGAACGTATCCCTCAAGGGAATTTCATCAACTTTCATGGTATCAGAGCTACACGCTCGTGAACCAGTTCTCTTCTTTATCGTTCTAAATCTTCTTCTTTTCTTCTTCTCTCTTCGTCTCCATTCAATGGCAGCGACTCCTGCACACGTTGAAAGGGCATTTGGTGTTACCAATATCAAATCCCACATCCCTATCATCCTCGATCTAGAGGACCACAACTATGAATGCGTGGCGTGAATTATTTAAGACTCATTGTCTTGCTTTTGACGTCCTTGGGTCATATCGACGGCTCGTCTACACCGCAAAACACCGATGATGCAGCATGGCACAAGAAGGATAGTCTTGTTAAACTCTGGTTATACGGAACTCTAGCCGACAAACTTTTTCGGAGTTCCTTCAAACCAGGAGGCACATCACGCGACGTCTGGTTACGTATTGAAAATCAATTTTGAAATAACAAGGAAGCAGCGAGCTATTCAGATCGACAATGACTTACGCACGCTGGAGATTGGAGATATGACAATCCAAGCCTATTGTCAAAAACTCAAGTCATACTCGGACCTCCTTGCCAATCTTGATGCTCCAGTTGCTGATCGTACATTGGTCATGTACATGCTAAATGGTTTAAGACGATCGCTTTGACAACATTCTAAATGTCATTAAGCATCGAGATCCATTCCCCACTTTCGAATCCGCTCAGTCTATGTTGGAGATGGAAGAGAAACGTCTTCTCAAATTCAATAAACCATCTGCCACTCATAAAGACAACTCCTCCTCCCCAACAGTTCTTACCATTACGGATCAACAAGCTCAACGACAACGATCGCAGCAACCACGACCGAACAACAACTACAACAATCGTGGAGGACGTCGCAATGGAAACAGAGGACGAGGTCGACAAAACAACAATCGTCAGTACTATAAAAATTGGCCTCCGGCACAAGTACTGGCACTCTTCATTTCCTCAGTGGCAAGTTCCTTATCCTCACTGGGGACCCTACCCGCAACAACAGATGCCCACTCCTCAGGTTCCTCGTCCACCGCATCAAACAAATGTTGCGGTAGAACAACTTCAACCGACCACTGACCTTGCTCACGCCTTCAATACGATGGCCCTCACTGATCCGTCTACAGGAGAGTGGTATATGGATTCCGGTGCTACCAGTCACCTTGCAGCCGATACAGGTATCCTAAAGTCGTGTCTTAACAAAAATATCAGTCACTCGGTCATTGTAGTAACGGTTCTCAAATTCCAGTCCTTGCTTCTGGTAACACTACACTTCATACTCCTTCTCGTCCTTTGATGTTGAACAAAATCCTTATTGCTCCTGCCATTGTTAAAAACCTTATTCGGTTAGGAAGTTCACAAAGGATAATTTTTGTTCAGTAGAATTTGATCCTTTTGGCTTTCTGTGAAGGACCTTCACACTCGGAAGACTCTAATGCGCAGCAACAGCTCCGGTGATCTCTACTCCCTTCCATCATCACATTCAAAACCATCACCACCTTCTTCTGCGTTGTTGTCTTATTCACCGGACCTGTGGCACAAAAGACTTGCGCACATCAATAAAAGCTCTTTGCATTCTTTAGTTTCTTCTAAATCCATTGAATGTAATAAAGACAGCTTCTCTTCTTCTTGGCAAGGCTTGTCAACTAGGCAAACAAACTAAATTGCCTTTCAGGGATTCTAGTTCTTATGCTTTAAAACCTTTTCAATTGATTCATTCGGATGTCTGGACTTCACCTATTTCTTCTCACAGTAACATCCGATATTATGTGCTGTTTCTTGATGATCATACTCATTTCTTGTGGGTATATCCTATCAGACGAAAAAGTGAGGTTTTCTCAAAGTTCAAACATTTTTCTAACTATGTAGAAACCCACTTTCAGGCTCTAATTCAGGATGTGCAATGTGATAATGGAGGCGAATACGATAATCATGATTTTCACAACTTCTGCGACGCCAAAGGCATCACAATGCGTTTCTCATGCCCCCACACTTCGCAACAAAATGGAAAGTCGAAAAGGATGATCCGAACTATCAACAATGCCATCCGATCACTACTTTTTCAAGCTCAGTTGGCGCCAAGTTATTGGGTGGAGGCCTTACATGTCGCAGTGCACATCCTGAACATTCTTCCGTCTGTTGCCATTCAAATTCAAATACCTTACACTCTCTTATTTCACAAACCACCAACTTATGATCATATTAAGGTATTTGGGTGTCTTTGTTTTCCTAATCTCAATCATTCCAATCTTCATAAACTCGCGCCAAGGTCCACCCCATGTCTCTTTCTTGGCTATCCTTCGAATCACAAGGGATACAGGTGCATGGACCTCAAAACAAATAAAATCATCATTTCTCGTCATGTACATTTTGACGAATCTGTTTTTCCAGCAGCTACTACTCAAGGTGCTCCTGTTGCTTATCATTTTCTGCAGGACTCTCATCAACCCTCGCAACTTTTTCAAAATATTTTGCAGGGTTATCCTTTACATGATCCAATCCCACCGTCATCACAAAACATTCCCTCTACTTCAACTTCAGCCTCCTCTGTGTCGACCCAAGTTGTTGCTCCAGTTCCTCGGTCTCAACAACCGAATCGTCACAATATGCAGACGCAGAGCAAGACGGGGGTCAGATAAACAAAGAAACAGTTTTCTCTTCTTTCCTCTGTTTCACCCTTGCCATCCAGTCATCTAAAAGCTTTAAATGATCCTAACTGGACACCTGCAATGACTGTAGAGATGGATGCTTTTGTAAAGGCTGGAACTTGGGATCTTGTTCCTCGGCCTACTAACGCTAATGTTGTTCGATGTATGTGGCTTTACAAGCATAAGCTTGATGCAGATGGAACACCTCGACAGCACAAAGCTCGATTGGTTGCAAATGGCAAGTCACAAGAGGCAGGTATTGATTACAATGACACCTTCGCACCGGTGGTCAAACATGCCACTATCCGTGCAGTTCTTGAAATCAGTCTCGCGAAAGAATGGCCAATACACCAGCTAGATGTCAAAAATGCGTTTTTACATGGTGAGCTGGAAGAAACAATTTACATGCATCAACCACCTGGATTTGTCAACAAGGATCATCCCACTCACGTCTGCAAACTACGCAAAGCAATTTATGGTTTGAAACAAGCTCCACGCGCTTGGAATTCTCGCTTTGCTAACTTTGTCAAATCTCTTGGTTTCAGATGCAGCAACACTAATACCTCGCTGTTTGTCTTCAATCAAGGATCCCGAAAAGCTTATCTTCTACTATATGTTGACGATATCATTTTAACAGCCTCAGACAACTCGCTTCTTCAGTCCATCATCAAAACACTTCAAACCGAGTTTCCCATGTCATACTCAGGAAAACTTCATTATTTCTTGGGCGTCCAAGGCTGAATTAAAAACGGCGGCATTTTTCTCAGTCAAAAGGCATACACAGAAGACATCATTCAACGCTCGGGAATGGTTGATTGCAAGCCATGTTCGACACCAGTGGATCTTCAAGCAAAACTGTCTATTGATCAAGGCGATCTTATCTCTGATGCAACTCAATATCGTCGTCTCGCGGGTGCGTTGCAGTATCTTACGTTCACGCGTCCTGATATCTCTTATGCAGTTCATCAAATCTGCTTATACATGCACACCCCTCGGGTTCTTCATCTCACTGCACTAAAGCGTATCATACGTTATCTTCAAGGCACAAGTCACACGGCATTCACCTCCACAAAGGCAACATTGACGAACTAGTTGCTTACTCGGACGCGGACTGGGCTGGTTGTCCCGACACTAGGCGCTCCACGTCTGGGTACTGTGTTTTTCTCGGCTCAAATCTTGTTTCCTGGTCAGCTAAGCGACAACAAACGGTGTCTCGATCCAGTGTTGAAGCAGAATACAAAGGCCGTGGCGAATGCGGTAGCTGAACTCTGCTGGATACGCAATCTGATGCTCCTGATCGTCGTACTTGGCTAGTCCTCGATATCAGCTCTCAGAGAGGCAGCATCCTTGGTGTACTAGTGATAACATAGCCATCAGTAAT
>CAJHQP010013063.1:0-10228 GCA_905132765.1 Moricandia arvensis | reverse complement strand
CGGGGTCTGCTTTTGTCACTACCGGGACATGTCCGACGGACTGGTCCTCCACCAAATTCATTAAAGGGAAGGATAGCCGATGACTTTATTCCCGGATCAATCTCCTCAATCAACCAAGGCATAGTCACTCGTCCACAAAGGGCTTCCACCAGTGTCTTCTGCTGTTGCCGAGCTGGAACTGATTCCGCATACCCCGGCCTTTGCACTGTAATCTAAGTATCCTTTCCGCAAGCCATTAGGTTGTTGTCCTTAGGCCTTTTCCATTATACACTGCTTTACGAGATTGACCGAAGTAAATGAGGTCTGGTCGTGTAGCCTGTACGTACCTTAGACCTTCGCACCTATCGTTGTTTGAACGTCGGATTGCATCCACCTCTGTCCAAGCACCTTCCTTATGTGAGCTATTACCCAGGCCACTGGTCGGCGATTCTTTACTGAAGCAGTGGATCCATTCCAAACCTCCGTCAACAACTAGTCCTTAGCTATTTTCCTTATTGACTGATGAAGATGCCCCTCTGGTCTTGTATCACTCCAACGCTAGAAAATACTTGCATTCTTGTTCCAAGGTACGATCGCAGTATGCTTCATAAAAAGTAAGGAGCGAACTCACAACTTACATGCCTTTGATTTGCAGACAAAGAAACTATCGAAGCTCTTTGTCTGCAAAAAGATATCCAGTAGTCACTAAATCAGCACATTTCAAGGTGAACGCACAACGTTATAGCGAATCCACGTCGTGCTTGGTCATTCGTCCATACGAGTCCATTAACCACACCGAAGTGTGGCTTACAATCATGTAATAGCTAAGCTTGCTTGCGTTGACTTCTCCGCTCCATATTCCACACGATAAGCCTTCAATACTCAGGCACAGTAAACACACTGAAGAAGAGATGAACTGCAGCCTGATGGGCAAGACCCCTTGTAGATTGCCAAGTCAGCTCTACAGTGGCTTGATTTGGACATTCATACACTCTTATCCTCCTTCACCCCTTGTCAGATACCTACTTAAGGGTTGGTTGGGATGGTCGATGTATTATGAACTTACACGGTAAACAACGATGCCTCTCTGATCACATTGAGTTCCTTCCACAGGCAGGAGAGAGAACGCGTTCAAACTCGCTGGAGGTGCTACAGGACTGGTCCCTATTTTCCCACTGCCCTTGGTTTTTGTGATGTAAGAGACGTTAGGCAGGTAAGTCGGATTGGTATACCCAGCACCAACCATAAGGCAGGACCAGAGGCGCAGAACAAGCTTCATAAGAATCGAGCCAAACAAGACCAAAGGATCAGGGTGGGTTTTGTGATTGCGAGGATCTGTCCTTTGCCAACGTTTAGCTCTACTCGGGATTAACTCTTGTTACAAAACTTTGCTCTCTACTTTCTCTAATTAGCTTGGGTCTTCAGAAAGAGTGCACTATATTAACACCAATGACTTATTGGACCCATCTCGAAGATAGTAGGATATGAACTCATTCAGTGGATGCACCCACGTGTCATGGATTCTCTCTCAGAAATCATGCCTTATGCACTTCCACATAGCCTCCATTGCTATCTTTACCATTTACTGTGAAAGTGATGGCTTTCCTCAAAAACCTCTCTGGATACACGCTACTCACTCGGTTAACCAGCTAGGCAATTAGTTCTTCTTGTTTCAAGCCTGTCTACTCAACAAAGAACCATCACAATAAGTCTCTTCATACCAAGCCGTCTTGTTGTTATGTTTCCTCAACCCAGAAAACCCCAGAGAGCATACGTGCCGTCCTTTGGACGAGACACGCTATCCCATTTCTGTACCGGACAATTCTCTTCCAGGTACATTGGCTGGATGTTGACAAGGATGTCAGCCCAATCATTCTACCCTTCGTGTTTCCTGCTATCTTCACCCTACACGCATCGTTCTCTTCTTCTTCTCTTCGGTTGTTCTCCTCCAAATTTGTCGGATTTAAACTTGTTCACCTCTTCTTCACCTTCTTCAAAAACGAACTCGCGATTTAGTTTCACTCAAACAGCGCGTAACCTCTTTATCCCAGTGATGCCAACACGAGTAGCATGTTTTCCTACCTCAATTATGCAACTATCACATCTCTACACTGGATCAAGATAAACGTTTACCATTCAGGCTAATCTAAATTACAGTTCAGATGGGGAGCCTGTGTATTACACCCTTGGCTATTCAACTCAGTTCTCCTCCAAAACAATTGACGCACTTGATGCTCTTCTCAATCTTTCCAAATTTCACCCTACGGGCTTTTCATAATGGAAAATGGTGTCATCACCACAAGCCACACAACCCTGCAGAAAGGGGTAGCAGGATCACAACTGTCAATACAAAGACACCTGATGGTTGGTTCAACTCACAATCCAACTCAGAACACCCACTTACTTATACACAGGACTGGCGCGGAACTAACTATCATGCGATATATCACAAAACTGGTTGGAAGGCATATTACCATGATGTCCTAACTGTAATATGGAGACGAGAGCGTACCTAGTGACAGCGCTTCTGAGAGGCCCACAGAAGTCAAAGGAAGCGAGGCACCACCTCTTCGCAAAGTACCCGAAACCAAGGCATGAACGCATCTCCTTGGAAAGCCCTCTATTGTTCATGACAAACTTCTGATTTTTTCTTTTTCTTTCGGCCACACCCACAAAACGCAGCCGGGGTGCCTGTTTTGGAGGCGATATAGACGACTCGCCCGGTGGAGTTGTTCTTCTTAAATGCCAATGTATCCTACAGTCCAAAGAAATACGTGACCTAGAAGATAGCCTTTTTGATGGCCTTGCACGCACCAGTACGCTCTGGAACTGATTCGTGCAAGAACATACCACGAGCAAGTTCCCGCCTTTTCTCTTCCAGACCGCTCACTAAAGTGAGTAACTGAAGTCCACATGAGATGTTCTTGAGAACGCACGCCGATTTCTCCAATGCACAAAAAGAGGTAACCAGCGGATATACTTGAAGAACATACAGATATCTATGTATAGGATTGATTAGGTACCTCACGCCTTGAGAACCGGGCTCTCAACAATGTATAGGGCCAAGAATTAGGGCACCACAGACTGATGCCAGGTGGTTGAATCAGAATCCACAGCCCCCCTTGGAATCAAAATGGAGAGTTGCCTTTCCGCGATTTGCTCTCTCATAGTAGACTCGTTATGGGAGTCACTTTTATGGCTCTTCTCAACACTTTTCACGTGTAGACCACATATCCTTGCCCACCATCCCACTTTAAGAGGTGATGTATGAGGGCCCCTTATAAACCTATTCTTCCTTGGTCAACATGCGTAGCTTAGGTGTTTGGCAATTCGAAGAAGGATTCAAATAACACCACGACACAACCGTGGATGCATGACATCTTCTGGACATCCACCCAGGAGACATTCCAATCCTACATTTTTGGAATCAACCTTCAGACTCCGGTCCTCTCGGCCTTCTTTGGTTTTGCACACCAATCGTATGTAATCGAACACTACTCCTATGTTTTTCTGGGTCAATCAATCTTATCGGCGACCTCATGATAAATTCTCTCTTCTGTTGATTTGATAGCCAACCAACTATTCAACCATAACAAATCATTCATCGATAGTGACTGTCTTCAATCCTTCTCTGGCTGGGGCAGTCTTGACCCACTTCACTCATACAGGTTATGTTCCTTTCGAGTCCGAGTAAGTAGTACAACAGGAGCGTAATCAACTTGAGGTGTCCGTTATCCTCAAGTCTGAGATTTCCCTTTCTTCTACCAGCATCTTGCGATCATCTTACGGACTTCAACAAATGTGTGTTTTGAAAAGCTGTCATCAAGGATCAAATAGACTCATTCCTTCATCTCCACACAAGTGGGTGTACGTACGGCCCAGAGTCCTCAAAAGTATCCGCTCAGAATGCTCTTAATCCCCTCGTGGTTTGGTATTGTAATTTCGGAAGCTGAGTCGCCACTCAGCAACTTGGTCTCTCTGTGGACCCAGCTCGGAAGGTATATACTTCGCCACTTCTTTCCCTGGCGCTTGCTATAGAATAAATGTGATATAGAGTAAGATTTAATGGTTTTATTCTCATTACTCTCTTTTTGTTCTTACATTTTGCTGGTCGTATGTGACACGTTACACAACATATCCAAGGCTAGATTATATTTCTTCCCTTCAATTTTTTAAACAATCTTGTTTTTACCTAAGGGGTATTAGAGTTAAATTTCTATCTTCAAATTTCCGCTTGAATTTACAACACATATGCATCTGCAACTTAAATTTTAGAATGTATAGTAGATATAACCAAATAACACAAGATGTACAAATTCTAGCAGCTTATAAGAGCAATAACAGACTATCGGGTTACCAAAACACACAGGCAAAGATGCTAATGATTATTCTCTTTTCGAAGTATCTCTTTCTTTTCTAAACACAAGCCACATAAGAGTCAAGGTTATTAGCAAATTCGACAGTGAAAATTTCAGATACTTATTACAGCGATAAGCATTAATCTGTATGAGTGAAAATTCTACGTAATTACCAAACTAATAGGCGGTCTTGAATCTACTATTGTTTTGGTGCGTTACTGAAACTAATTACAGCGATGACATTAAACTTAGGATAGGAAAAGAAAAACTAACTTTAGAGGAATGTAACTAACATTAAAAAGAGAAGATGAACTAATATTTAGGAATAAAAGCCGCGTCATTTATCTGTTACAGTGTCCCTCCCGCCGTCTGTAAAGCCTTTATCCTTCTTAAAACCCGACTCAAGACATAACGCATATATATACTCATTCATCGATACCCTTTCCAACTCTTCCATCATCTCATCCAAAAAGAAATCCTTCTCTTTACAAAAAACTTTCTGTTGGAATCATGGAAGTGTAGGACGTTGGATCTGAGCGATATATCGCTATGAGGATCTCATAAGACATCATCAACTGATCGGTCCAAACAGGACTTATACGAGATGCCGTCGTTTCGATCAACCGCGATCGCTGGAGGCACGGAGCAGAAGACGAAGGTGGATAAGATTGCGCGGACCACACCAATGGAGACACCAGATGAGCTCACACGTGTCGACGAACGCGGTCCGGCGAGTTGATGGATCGTCTCAACTATTGAAATTGGATCGTGGCAGGATCGGCCGATCGCGGGATGATAAGTCCGGTGCGGGAACGGTTAGCGTGGATTCACGGTGAAGGAGCTTTTGGCTCAGAATAAGGGAGAGTGATGAATGAGGAGAGAGACGGTGACGTATGCTGCTGAGGTTGCTAACGGGGAAGGCCAAAGGATCTCTCAATTCTCATTTTAATTTGGTGAGAAGTATATCTTTACGGAGGAGCTCACAGCGTCTGGCTCTCATCTGAGTCTGGAGGCATAAGTCTATGGATCATGCGAGCCTGTCAGGCTCGAGACTCGCTCACGAGCAAGGTACGCGCGGTTGCATGCCGCAGAGCCCTAGTCCTTCTAGGGGTACTCTCACCACCAGGCAGGACATGAATGATAAACAGGTGAGAGAGATTTATGTTATCCACACTGGCGGCCCTGGTGGTTATCTCTCAGACTAGGGCCTGTTGGGTAATCTCGCGCACCTGGTGCATACCCCGCACATGGTGATATTGAAGACCAGAAGTAATAAGGAAGTCGAGTCTTATGAAGCTGCCGAGTCACAAGGAGTAGTCGGAATGAAGTTAGTTGAGATCAATATGGAATCTCCTAAGTAGGTAGGAATGTAGTTTTATGAGTGTTTAGTTAAATCATAAGGCCTATAAAGACCATCTCTTGTACGTTCGTTTTCATATGAGCTTTAGTTATCATTCAGTAAAAGGCAGTTTCAGATTGCTGTGTCTTCTTGATCCACATTAACAAAGTGGTATCAGAGCCTGCAATTCAAACCTGTGAAGTGAGTTAAGATGAGTGAGAAAGAGTTTAGTATAACAAAGTTTGATGGCGATTATGAGCATTGGGCTATGCTCATGGAGAATCTGTTGATGATCCAAAGAATGGTGGGAACTGGTGGAACTGGCATCACACGCAAGCTGACCGATAACGTGATCCTGACAGGTACACAACGAACCGAGATGGCAGAGCAAAAACTCAAGGATCTAAAGGTCAAAATTACCTCTTTGCATCCATTGATAAGGCGATACTTAAGACGATCGTGAAGAAGGAGTTCGTCGAACAGACATCTGGGACTCAATGAAGAACAAGTATCAAGGGAACAAGAGAGTTCAGAGCTCGCAGTTGCAGAGAATGAGAAGAAACTTTGAAGTATTGGAGATGAGAGAAGGAGATTCGATAACTGAATATTTCTCGAGAGTTATGGTTGTGGCAATGAATATGAGAATCTAGGGGAGAACATTCAGATGCGAAGGTGGTTGAAAAGATTCTTCGTACACTTGGTGGAGAAGTACACATACTGTGGTGTGTGCTATTGAAGAATCAAAAGACATCACTCAGATGACAGTTGATGAGTTGCAGAGCTCCTTGCCTCGTACATGAGCAAAACCTGAGCAAGAACACTGGAGATAGAGCAAGTTTGAAGATGGAAGGAGGAAGAGGTCGTGGTGGCTACACTTCGCACGGAAGAGGATCTTAACCGTGGTGGAAAGAGGAGGACGTGGCAAGGGGCAAACACCAACTTCAACAAGATAACATCGAATGTTATAAATGCCACAAGATGGGACACTATATTAGAATGAGTGTCCCACTATGGAGAAAGTGCGAACTATATGAGCTGGAGGAGACGTATTGCTGATGGCTCAGATTGATCATACAAACCAGAGGAAGAGCATGTCTGGTATTTGGACTCTGGTGCAGTAACCACATGTGTGGAATGAAAGGAGTGGTTTTATTGATCTTGATGACAGCTTCAAACACATGTGAAGCTCGGAGATGATCGCAAGATGCTGGTAGAGAGAGAAAGGGAAATCTCAGACTTGAGATTAAACGGGACACATCAAGTTGATTACACTCTGTGTACTACGTACCCGGACTGAAGAATAACCTGATGAGTGTAGGTCAGCTGCAGCAGAGAGGATGAAAATCACTATCGATGAAGATGTATGTGAAGTGTGGCACAAGCAACAGAGGAGAATTATCATGAGGTCGATGATGACCAGAAACAGAATGTTCATCTCATGGCGAAAACAAAGAAGGCGAGAGAACGAGTCTGAGTGATCAACATGTTGAATGCTGTTGAAGTTTCAGAAGAGACCTGGCATTGCAGGTTTGGCCATCTGAGTCATGAAACACCTAACTACCATGGTTGACAAAGAAATGGTAAAGGGCTGCCTAAGATCACCTCAAAGGGAAGCGTGTGTGAAGTGTGTATGAAGGGGAAAGCAAGTTCGATCCAACATACCAAAGCAGAGCAAGTGGAAGGCAAGTCGGTGTCTGGAGCTGATTCACACTGACATCTGTGGCCCAATCTCGCCTACATCTGAGAGCGGAAGGAGGTACATAATCAACTTCATAGATGATTTCAGTCGTAAATGCTGGACTTTTTCTTGGCTGAGAAATCAGAAGCTCTCAAGACATTCAAGGACTTCAGAGTGGCGGCTGAAAGAGAAAGTGGGGAACTGCTCGTTTGTCTCAGATCAGACAGAGGAGGTGAGTACAACTCAAAGGCATTTCAGGAGTACTGCACGGAACATGGCATAAGAAGACAACTCACGGCAGCTTATACGCCCGCAACAGAACGGGGTGGCTGAGCGGAAGAAACAGAAGTTTGATGAACATGGTAAGATGTATGCTATTCGGTATGAAGGTGCCTCTCCGATTCTGGCCAGAAGCTGCACAGTACGCCGTCCATATACTGGAACAGAAGTCCAACAGTGATACTTGGAAGTGTCACGCCAGCTGAGAAGTGGAGTGGTGTGAAACCATCAAGTTGATCATTTACGCACCTTTGGGTGTGTGGCGTATGCACACATTCCATATGAAAAGCGAGTGAAATTGGATGAGAAGAGCATCAAGTGCGTCATGTTGGAGTCAGCAAGGAATCAAAAGCCTATCGCCTATATGAATGCTGATGGGAAACGTATCTTGATCAGTAAAGATGTGAAGTTTGATGAGGGAAAACGGTGGAACTGGGAAGAGAAGGTTGAGGACAATCAGTTCGTTGAAGAAGGTGAAGAAGAGGTGCAAGTTAATCCGACAAATGGAGAGAACAACGAAGTAGAAGAGAAGAGAACGATGCTGGTGAAGATACAGAACACGAGGAGGAGATGGCACCACCTGTCAACACAACCGAGAATGTCATACAAGAAGATGGTGAAGGTTCTCAAAGGAGCAGAGGTGGTAGGAACAAACAAAGACCGGCTTGGATGAGAGGACTATGAGATGGGGTTTGTTCATAGAGGTAAAGAAGAACTAATGGCACTGGTTACAGAAGAAGGTGATCCAGAGAGGTTTGAAGGAAGCCATCATTCACAGTAAATGGAAGATAGCAATGGAGGCTGAGATAAGGTCCTATAGAGGAGAACAACACGTGGGTGCTCACTGATCTACCGAGAGGGTCAAAAGTCATTGGTGTTAAATGGATCTACAAGACCAAGCTTAATGAGAAGGGAGAAGTTGACAAGTATAAAAGGCGAGCGCTAGTGGCCAAAGGCTTCCATCAAACCACGGTGTTGACTTCTATGAAGTGTTCGCGCCGGTTGCTAGGTGGGATACAATCCGACTACTGCTAAGTGTCTCAGCTCAAAGAGGGTGGAATGTGTACCAGCTTGACGTGAAGAGTGCCTTCCTGCACGGAGAACTCAATGAGGACGTGTACGTCCAACAACCTAAGGGTTTTGAAGCAAAGGGTGAAGAGGATAAAGTGTATAAGCTCAACAAGGCACTGTATGGACTGAGACAGGCTCCAAAGAGCTTGGTACAGCAGATTGAAGGCTATTTCATGAAGGAGGGGTTCAAGAAGTGCTAACTGTGAGCACACTCTGTTTGTTAAGACTGATGGAGACAACACACTGATCGTAAGTGTGTACGTTGATGACTTGATTTATACAAGTAATTCTGAGACAATGCTCGAGATGTTCAAGTCATCATGAAGGTGGAGTTCGCTATGACAGACCTTGGGAAGAATGAAGTATTTTCTAGGCGTGGAGGTGATACAAGACCAGAAAGGCATCTTCATCAGTCAAAGGAAATATGCTAAGGAAGTATTGACGAGGTTTGGAATGGATCACTGCAATTCAGTAAAGAATCCGACAGTGCCTGGGTATAAGCTCACTAAGGAAGGTGCTGGAACAGAGGTGGATGCAACCGCGTTCAAACAGATGGTGGGAAGTCTAAGGTACTTGACAGCTACACGACCCAGACCTCATTTACTCGGTCAATCTCGTAAGCAGGTATATGGAAAAGCCTAAGGAACAACACCTAATGGCTGCGAAAAGGATACTTAGATACGTGCAAGGCACGGTGGAGTATGGGATTCAGTATCAGCTCGGCAACAGAGAAGAACTGATGGGCTTTGTGGACAGTGACTATGCTGGTGATGAGGATGTCGAAAGAGTACATCAGGCTACATCTTTATGAATGGTGGAGGAGCAGTCTCATGGGCATCGAAGAAGCAGCCGATCGTTACGTTATCAACAACCGAAGCTGAATATGTAGCAGCTGCAACAGGAGCGTGTCAAGCAGTCTGGCTTAGGAATGTGTTGGAAGAAATTGGGTTTGGTCAGAATGATGGCCAACGGTTCTGTTCTGCGATAACAGCTCACGTATCAAACTGTCGCCAAAAATCCAGTCTTTCACATGGACAGAGCAATACATATTCAAGTGAGGTTTCATTTCTACGTGAGCCTAGTAAAGTGATGAGATAATTGAGCTGGAGTATTGTTCTGCACATAGATCAGTTGTCAGACATGATGACTAAGGCGCGTGAAGCGTGAGGTGTCGAAGAACTCAGAAGGTACATCGGGGTACAGAGTGAAGCAACGAGTAAACTGGAGGGTATGAAAAATAGGAGTTTGCCCAGTTTAGGGGAGGATATTGAAGACCTAAGATACAGGAGGTCCGAGTCTTATGAAGCTGCCGAGTCACTCAGGAGTAGTGGAAATAAGTAGTTGAGATCAATATGGATCTCCTAAGTAGTAGGAAAGTAGTTTTGGAAGTTTGTTAAATCATAAGGCCTATAAAGACCATCTCTTGTACGTCTCGTTTCATATGAGCTTTAGTTATCATTCAGTAAAAGGCAGTTTCAGATTGCTCTGTGTTCTTCTGGATCCACATTAACAGATGATCCACTT
>CAJHQP010013062.1:0-10229 GCA_905132765.1 Moricandia arvensis | reverse complement strand
TGTCACAGAAGAGAGTCGGCGTTGAGGTGAGAGGTAACCGAAGTTCTTTGAGTAAACGCCCAATCCACATGACCTCTGCTGCCGTTGCAGTGAGACTCCGGTACTCAGCTTCTGTGCTGGAACGAGCTACTCCTTTCATCTTCTTTGAACTCCATGAGACAGGTTGTTTCCCAAGGTAGACAATGTAAGCTCCTGTAGACGTGTAGTCATCTTGATCTCCTGCCCAGTCTGCGTCTGAATATGCATGGAGAGTGAGAGGTGTGTGGCGGGAGAAGAATAGACCTTTGTTTGCAGTACCCGCAAGATATCTAAGAACTCGTTTCGCGGCTTCAAGGTGTTGTGTTGTAGGACTGTGCATAAACTGTGATAGTCTGTTGACAACAAACGCAATGTCTGGCCGGGTGAGACACAAATACTGCAAGCTGCCAACGATTGCTCTAAAGGAGAGAGGATCATCAAGTGAGACTCCTCCCGTCTGAGTCAAATGCTGAGTGGAGCACATAGGGGTAGCCACCGGTTTAGCATTTTCCATCTTGGTCTTGACAAGGATGTCTGTAATGTATTTAGTTTGGGTGAGGTGAAGACCAGTGTCGGTTCGGCGAGCCTCCATGCCTAGAAAGTAAGAGAGGTTGCCAAGGTCTTTAAAGGAGAATCGCGAAGAGAGATGCTTGACAAAGTGAGTTATCTCAGCCAGGTTGTTTCCTGTCACAATAATGTCATCAACATAGATTAGGACATAGATAAGCAAGTGACCTGAGCTGAACACAAAGAGAGACGCATCGGCTAAGGAGTTGATGAATCCAACACCAAGGAGAGCTTCTCTGAGTGCATTGTACCAGGCCCTTGGAGCTTGTTTAAGGCCATATATTGCCTTGCGGAGTCTGCATACATGATCGGGTCGATCTTTATCAATGAAGCCTGGTGGTTGAGTCATGTAGACTTCCTCATGTAGATCACCTTGGAGGAAGGCATTATTGACATCAAGTTGTTTGAGTGGTCAGTCAAGAGCAACTGCAATGCCAATGACCAAACAAATAGAAGCATGCTTGATAACAGGGCTAAAAGTGTCGTGATAATCAATCCCTGGCCGTTGGTGATAACCTTTAGCCACTAGACGCGATTTAAAGCCCTTGATAGTCCCATCTGGATTGTACTTGATGCGATGGATCCAGCGACATCCAACAATGTTAGTTGCCACTGATCTTGGAACCAGATCAAAGGTTCTGTTGCGGAGTAAGGCATTATATTCATCACTCATAGATAGTCTCCATCTCTTGTCCTTCAATGCTTGTGCGAGAGTAGCAGGTTCAAGCTCCGCCAGGATAGCTGCAAGACCATACTTCCGGCTTGGTTTACTGATGTTGTTCTTGGATCGTGTTGTCATGGCGTGAGTATTGTTGTTGTTGTGCGAAGCTTCTGTAGGAGGGAGTTCGGACGTTGGTGTTGAATTTGGCGGTGACATTGTTGTTGTAGTTGCTGGTGGTGAAGTGTCTGAGGCCGGAGGTGACCCTGCTGACGTAGGCGCCAAGGAACCTGCAAGTGACTGACTGAAAATGGGAACATAGGAGGCGATAGGTGAGGATATTCAGTGAGAGGAGGATCGATGGAAGAAGAGGAGGGTTTTGAAAGAACAGAAAACGGGTAAATGCTCTCATGAAAGATAACATGGCGAGAAGCATAAACACGAGAGTTAGTGACATCTAGACATAGAAAGGCACTTTGAGTGAGAGAGTAACCCAAGAATACACATGGAGCAGATCGAGGGGTGAACTTGTTGTTACCATATGGTCGTATCCAAGGATAGCAGAGGCAGCCAAATGATCGAAGTTTGCTATAGTTTGGTGGAGTCTTGAATAGCGCTTGATATGGTGATGAGTTCATTAGCACAGGTGTGGGAATACGGTTGATAAGATACACCGCTGCAGCAAATGAGTAGCTCCAGTACGTGTTGGGAATGCCAGCATGTTGTAGTAATGTCAAGCCAATCTCCACTATGTGCCTATGTTTGCGTTCAGCTACTCCGTTGTGTTCCGGAGTGTGTGGTGGTGGTGTGGTGAGCGATGCCGTGTGTGGAGAGGTAAGGACGCAGTCCAAGGAACTCGCCCCCATTATCCGAATATAGAGTGGTGATACGTGTGTTGAATCTGTTTTCAACCAACGTTTTGAATGCTGGGAAGATCTGGGCCACTTGTGACTTCGATTTCAATGGGAACATCCATGTGTACCTTGTAAAATGATCAACAAACAACACATAGTATTTGTAACCGTCGATAGAGTGAATAGGTGAAGACCAGACATCAGAGAAAAGAATGTCAAGAGGGCGAGAAGATGATAGAGTTGTTTTTGCAAATGGAAGTTTGTGTGTTTTATTACTGAAACAAGAATTGCAAGGTGCACAAGAAGTAGATGAGACAGGTAAATGAAAACTAGAAAGCATGTGATTAAGGGTTTGAGAGTTCGGATGGCCTAAACGTGAGTGCCAGTCCGACTTGGAGGTTTTAAAACAGGAAAAAGCCAAAACATTGTTGAAAGATAAAACAGATTCAGTCGGCCACTCGTAGACTCCTTTACTGGCCTGTCCGTTGAGCAGCGTTTCCCCCGTTCTGAGATCCTTCACCTGAAAGTCAGAAGGACACAGTTGAACCAGGACATCATTAGTTTTGCAAAGTTTGTTCACGGAGATAAGATTCTTCTTCATCGATGGAACACACAACACATTATTTAAAGTTAGAGATCGAGAAGAAGATGGAAGTTTAGTGGAACCAGTATGAGTGATCGGTAGTCTTGTGCCATTGCCAATCACAACATCGTCTCCTCCTTGATACGGTGCGTGTAGTGAGAGATTGTTGAGATCCGACGTAATGTGGTGAGAGGCTCCACTGTCAAGTAACCAAGGCGAGGCAGACATGTCCGAGACGCTTGCTGTCGTGTAATGGGCCTGAGGATGCCACTGAGCTGGTGGCATGGGAGGAGAAGCATGCCATTGTGGTTGTTGCATGTGCGTACCTCCTGGGCGGTACTGAATTTGAGGAGCCGGAGGAGCTGATGAGAACTGAGGACAGCGTCTTGCACTGTGTCCCTGAACGCCACAAATTTGACATTTGCCAAGGTAACCACGACCTCTTCCTTGATAACCACCGTGAGTTGGTGTTGAGCCGCGATATTGTGGTCGTTGGTTCTATTGAAGCTGACGGTTTTGAGCTGTGTTGGCAGTTATTGGGACAGAGGAGTTTGTAATTTCCTCTGTTATTGCAAGAGTGTTTTCTCGGATGAGAAGTTTCTCATGAAGTTCCTCCAAAGGTATAGGAATGTCACGACCATTCACCATATCAATCAAGGCTTTGTAGTCTTCAGGAAGACCTTCAATGATGTAGTCGAGTAAGTCTTCGTGTTCAAGGGGTGCTCCTAGTAGAGCCAATTGATCTGCTTTGGCTAGAATGCCACGCATATAGTCAGTGATTGATTATGTTCCTTTATTGCTCTTTTTCAAGCTTTGTTTTAGTTGCATGATGTGTGCTCTTGATGGCTTACCGTAGGTGTTGTGAAGGAGAATCCATATCTCTCGTGTTGTTGTAGCTCGAGCAACCACAGGCTGAATGTTGAGAGTGAGGGTTCTAAGGATGGAACTGTAAAGAAGACGATCTTGTCGTTTCCAGACTGCTAACGCTGGATTTGGTGTTACGGTTCCGTTTGTATCAGTTACTGTCTCCGGAGGGGTTTGGTCTAAGTCATCGACGGACACATGGAGTTCGTGTGCTTCAAGTAAAGCTCTGACTTGAAGTCTCCAGGTTATGAAATTTGTTGAGGTAAGTTTGGTGATTCCACTCATATTGAGGGATATGATCGACGTTTTCATATCGGTAGGATTGAAGACAAGAGCCATCTCGGCTGAGGCATTGGTTTGAGTTGCCATTGATGTCGAAGAACAGAGGAAGAAGATAGGTTAAAAAAATTATAGATTGATCGTATGCTCTGATACCATGTAAGATTGGTTTCAAGTATCTTTCATTGATAGCATATGAGCGTATTTATACAAGGTATTACAAGATCTTGATAAGATCAAATCTTAGATAAGTACAATAGTTAGAGATAACTACATAGAAGTATTTGTAATTATCTAACTATAAGGAATATACTAATAGTAAGAGGTGTCGTTCCAATGATGTGTTGGGTTTTGACACTTTCTAAATTTGATTTTCAATCATTTTTGAGTCTTTCTTGTATCTTTTGATTTTTTTTTCTTCATGTTGAAACATGTTTGGATGAAGTTTTGAGGCATAAAAATGATAATGTAACAATGTAGCACTGGGAGTGGAGATCCTCGCTGCATATTCATCTGATGCTAAACCATCTGAAAATGACACTAGACATGTGAATTGTTCTCTCATGAACTTCCATGTCTTGTCCATACGTCGCAGGTGTGGCTGCGTATGTCAAAACGTTTTAACCTGAATGGTCTCCAGCAAGCAATAAAAAATATCCTATTTTTTTTCTTTCTTGTCATATGAGTAAACTGTTGTGATAGAGTAAGGATAACGATTTCTCTGGAAACAAAGATATAAGATATTCAATACGAGAATACAATGATGGAGGTCTCTGTCACCTGAGAATCTCAACTACTCTGTCACCTGAGTAGTCCTCAGCTCATCGCTAAGATTCACCAATATATTTCTCGATAAACTCTAAAACAATGTACAACAACTATTTATACTTCTAGAATTACAAAATTTTCTTATTTGTTTATTCTTCAAGCTTGTAACTGCAAACTCTCTGTCTCCTTTAAAGTCTTTTATGTAACTCATTTCCCTTTATTTCTCTTATATGTATATTTGAACCTATCAATACTCCCTCTCCCCCCCATTGAGAGCAAGCTTGCCTTCAAGCTTGAATTGTGGAAAAGATGCTTGAAACTCAGTCAGCAACATCCAAGAAGCATCATGATCCGAATGGGCCTTCCACTTTACCAACACTTCTAGCAGACCGTGGTCGTTAGTCCGCGATGCCGGTCTGCTAGTCCGCGATGCCAGCACATCTTCCGGTTCCCATACTAAATTCACCAAATCCGTGCAAGCCGGTGGTATCTCTTGAACACCTGATCTTGTCCCAGAGCTGACTTCAACTGCGAAATGTGGAAGACCGGGTGAATCCTATCGCCCTTCGGAAGCTTGAGCTGATAAGCCACCTTGCCTATACGTTCCAAGACCTCGTAAGGTCCAAAGAACTTAGCTGAAAGCTTTTGACAGTAGCGACGAGCCACTGTGTTCTGACGGAAAGGCTTCAGCTTTAGATAAACGAGAGGCCATCAACTGCCTTGTTTTCACAACCGGACTTGTAGAAAATATCAAAATCAAATCCCAACAGTTTTGTGAGCCATCTCTGATAGTCCATATTTACTTCTTTTTGTTCAAGCAAATATTTCAAACTTCGCTGATCCGTGTGCACTATAAACTTTCTTCCTAACAGATAATGCTTCCATTTAAGTACTACCATTATCACTGTCATTAGTTCTCGTTCGTAAGCAGGTTTTAGTTATTCCCTTGCTGTTAATCCATGGCTGAAAAAGGCAACTGACCAATGATCATGCATCAAAACAGCCCTGAATCCTGAGGTGTATGATTCAATGATAAACGACTTACTTAAGTTAGGTAAGGCTAGCACATGAGCCGAATTCATTGCATGTTTAAGATTTTCAAACGCTTATTGTGTTGTCTCAGACCAGTCAAAGCTATCCTTTTTCAGTAATTCGGTTAGAGGCCGAGCCATGGTCCCATACCCCTTTACATAGCGCCTGTAGTAACCCGTCAGTCCCAAGAATCCTCTAAAGTGTTTAACTGACCGTGGAGTCGGCCACTCCTTCATGTTCCTTGTTTTAACTAAGTCTGTGGCAACCCCCTCTTTTGAAATTATATGGCCAAGATAATTTACCTGAGACACCCCGAATGAACACTTTTTCTTATGCGCTAACAACTTCTGTTCCTCCAATACCTTTAATACCACTCGTAAATTTGCTTCATGCTCTTCCATACTTATACTGTAAACTAGCACATCGTAAAAAAAAAAACAATACAAACTGCCGGAGGTACTTCTTGAAAACTGTGTTCATCAATGATTGGAATATAGCTGGAGTGTTTGTAAGTCCAATTGGCATTACAAGGAACTCATAATGGCCCTTCATTGTTTTGAATGCAGTTTTTGCAATGTCTATTTCCTTCATACAAATCTGGGGGTACCCCGCACGTAAATCCAGTTTTGAAAAAACATTGGCTCCAAGTAGTTCATCCAAAAGCTGATCAATAACCGGAATAGGAAATCGGTCTGCAATAGTCGCTTTGTTAAAAGCTCTGTAATCAATACAAAACCTCCAAGTCCCGTCTTTTTTTTTGACCAATAGTACCAAGCTTGAAAATGGACTTGTATTGATTCTTATTATACCCAATTCCAGCATTTCATTAACCATCTGCTCCATAATCACTTTCGTTGCGTGTGGGTAACGATACGGTCTCACGGAGATGGTGGTAACTCCTGGTTGCAAATTTATCGCATGATCAATGCCTCTAAATGGTGGTAACTCCATAGGCAAGGCAAAAACATTATCAAAAGTCTCCAAGAGTTGCGGCAACGTCAACGGAATACACGGAATGGATGATGTTACCTCACTAACTGATGTGTAAAGCTCTACTCTTCCTTTAACATCAATAGTTGAGATAGGAGTCAATGACTTCATTGAAAGTTTGGAATAATGGAGTGTTGGGTCTACGAACAATGTCACTTTGTTCCCATGATGAACAAATGATAGTTTCTGCGCCTTCCAATCCATTTCACATTTTTCTAAAGTCTCGAGCCATTGAATTCCTAAAATAACATCCACCATCCCTAATTCCAACGTGATAAAATCTGATGTGAACTTGGCATTTGCTAGTTGGAACGGAACATCGGCACACATTCCTGAACTCTGTACCGTAACTCTATTTCCTTGCAAAATGTCAAGATTTGTTGCAACACAAAATTTCAGCTTAAGTCGTTAAACAGCAAGTGGTGTGAAGAAATTATGTGAGGCACCACTGTCCAGCATAACGATCACATCAGTGTTAGTAAACTTCCCGTACAGCTTGGTTGTCTTCAGAGAATGACGACCCAAAAAAGAGTTTTATGACAAGGTCATTAGTTCATGGGGTTTAGAAGATTCAACCCACTCATTTTTGTCTCCTTCTTGATCATCCAACACTTCCAACTCCCACCATTTAGTAACCATGAGAACACGCAGCTCTTGATTGGGACATTTATGAGCTCTAGTCCATCCCTTTTCTCCACATTTAAAAAATATGAACTCTCTCCTCATCTTATCCAATTCTTCTTTTGAATACTTCATTCGAGGATGAGTATCCAATGTACTGCTCTGATTAATCTGATCTCTCTTGGTTACTGCCTGGTTTGTAGTTGCAATGTGCCCGTGATTACTTCTTCCAAACGCCTCAGAATTTTGTCTCTATGTGTTAAATCCCGAGGATGACTTCAAGGGATATGTATACGGTTTATGTTGAACCCCAATATTGTTCTTTGTTGCTTCACTAACCACCTTGCAAAAGGCACTTGATCCATTCTAAGGACTGCAGCGATATGATTCTCCAAGCCTTTAGGTTCTTTCATCTGGATAACCTCTTTCCTTTCCTGATTGAGACCGTTGTAGAAGATCTTGATCAAATGATTATCGTCCAAGTTAGGTAACAGCTCTGATAGTTCCTCAAATTCGGAGATATAATCACTCACTGAACATGTTTGTCTGATGGCGAACAATCTGCTTGCAGGTTCCTCTTCTATGGACTCTGAAAAGCACAATATCAACTTTTCCTTGAACTCAAACCAACTCAAAAAACCTCTTCTCTTCAGCTCCCAACCAAACCATTTCTTATCTCTCCCTTCCAGACTCAGCTCTACTAACTCCAACTTCTCTTCATCCACATATTTCCCAATACTGAACCATCTTTCAACCTCTGTAATCCACACATACGATTGTGTTCCTGCAAAAACTGGCATCTGCATTTTCTACAACATCGAATCCTTAGTCGCAACATTCATATTCCCAGATCGATAACCTAGTGATTGATTATCCTGATTTCGTTCCCAGTTCTGAGAATGTACATGGTGTTGTGAAGATCTTGGATCCATACGTGGTATTGTTGTTGATTCAGGTTTCTCCACAATCTTGAGAATCGATCGCAAATGTTGATTTACTTCATCGAGCTTTGCATCTGATTGTTTACGAGCTTGATTCAGACGTACATATCCTCCTTTCAAAAACTCCAGGTCCATATCTTGATCTTTAATCTTGAATTCCTCCTCCGATTCTGCTGGTCGCCGAATTTCTCCCACCTTCGCCTTCGACATCGATTCGTTGCCGTAGGATTTAGAACTCCAATGAAGAATTTCACTCAGCTGAACTCGATTCAGCATCCTCTCTTCGTTCGTGTTGGATTCGATCAGTTTCACCGCACCAATGATAGAGTAATAAGGATAATGATTCCTCTAGAAACAAAGAGATAAGATGTTCAATACGAGAATACAACAATTATTTATACTTCTAGAATTACAAAGTTTTCTTATTTGTTTATTCTTCAAGCTTGTAACTGCAAACCTTATGTCTCCTCTAGAGTCTTTTATGCAACTCCTTTCCCTTCATTCCTCTTACAGGTATATTTGAACCTATCATGTTGACACTTTTTTTAGAACACCTAACTGTTGTTGACACTCTGTTCTTATAATGTCTACTAACTGATCTTTTCAGCGTGGCCGGTAAATGCTACTTGGCATCGCATTGACCGAGTTTTATTATGAATCTAGACATGCCGTCTCAATAGCCGCTCTACGAACTGGACAAAGTAGACCACGTCCCCTTTCTCTGCAGCTTTAACTACACGTCGGATTATCTGCTGAAACAATCATTTGCTCCGAAGAAAAAGAAAACTTACCCAACAAACTCAACTATCCTTCAGTGTCGGCCCAATTGTCAAGATGTGGTAACTCCTTCACCGTCACTTTTAACAGCGAATGAAACGGTGTATACGATTACCCACTTAGCTAGGTTGACGATGTGACGTGGAATGTCTTCTTATTCATGATTCTTAATCACATCTTATTCATGATTCTCCTTGTGTGGTTATTTTGTAATAAGTTGTATTAAACACAACATTGTTAAAATGCTTCAGAAAATGGGTAACGGTTAACATTTTACCAAAAAAAAAAAAAGTTATAATTTGAGGCTGATGTACGAAGGCCTTAGGACTCTTATACAACATTTCAGTTCTAAAGAAGTTAAAGTTACTATACAACTAGTTGAATTATATCTGTAGTAAGTAGTATCCCGTTCTTACAAATCTAAACTTGATTGAATTCTATCAATAGATGACTACTTTCAGTTACAAGGTATTCTAGTTCCTAACGAGTGGGCATTGGAACAAGAGGTCGTAGATAAGATTTGACTTTGAAAACCTATTCTTTAGCACAGCGTACGACCAAATTGAACTCACTATTTAAAAAAAAAAAACAAGTCAACTAGATTTACACACAAATCTGCATAACTGGATCGTGCACGTGACTCTAAACCTTTTCCTTGATTCTATACAAAAAAAAATGTTGTTTACGCATTTAAGATCCCTTAAATCAAGGTATTGATTGATCTCTCACGATACTTCTGCAACTTACCTATCTGTCAAGCACATGATTATTCTTCAATAGGTTGCAAGCTACAAGAGATCCGTTAGAAGACGTATTTTTTAAGGTCGTTACACAAATCGATTTGGAAATAAAGTAAGAAGTTGCTTGGGATCTGGTAGTTTACGTCCCCCAATAATAAGTCAGTTATCAAACTGACGCCATACTGGCTATTGCTAGGGTCTGTTTGTTAGTGACGTTAACCCATAAAAAATTGACGTTAGAACCTCGTTTTTGCAATGTACAAGATATATTTATTAACTTATTTTATTTTATTTTTTTTATGTAGAAAAAGGTGATTTCAGCTATTTGCCAGATTCCAATCATTGTAAATAGTTATTCTTAGTGCGGATCTAATCCAAGTGGCAGGAGTTCCAGCCGAAACCTTTTTACCATTTAGAACAATGCGTCTTGGTTATTAAATGACAATGTCCGGGTTTTGAAATCGAAGATCAAAATCTAGTATATAATTACATAACCTTGCAGTATTAAGATTTAAGATACATGAAGCTAGAGATGAA
>CAJHQP010013061.1:0-10230 GCA_905132765.1 Moricandia arvensis | reverse complement strand
TAATGCACCTAGCACTTTCATGAGGTTAATGAATCATGTTCTGAGAGCATTCATTGGTCATTTTGTTGTGGTTTACTTTGATGATATTCTGATTTACAGCAAGAACTTGAATGAACATGTTGAGCATCTTAGAAAGGTCTAGAAGTGCTTAGAGCAGAGTCATTGTTTGCTAATTTAAAGAAATGTACCTTTGGAGCAGATAACCTTGTCTTTTTAGGTTTTATTGTGAGTGCAGATGGCATCAAGGTTGATGAAGACAAGATCAAAGCTATTAAAGACTGGCCAAGCCCCAAAACAGTTGGAGAAGTGAGAAGCTTTCATGGTCTAGCCGGATTCTATAGAAGATTTGTCAAAGATTTTAGTACCTTGGCTGCACCACTCACTGAAGTGATCAAGAAAACGTGGGGTTCAAGTGGGAACAAGCCCAGGAAGAAGCATTCCAAAATTTAAAGGAGAAACTCACCAATTCACCAGTTCTTTCTCTCCCTGACTTTTCTAAAACATTTAAAATAGAATGTGATGCATCTGGTGTTGGTGTAGGTGCTGTGTTTATGCAGGAGAAGAAACCCATAGCTTTCTTTAGTGAAAAGCTTGGAGGGCTACTCTGAAATACCCAACGTATGATAAAGAACTCTATGCACTTGTAAGAGCATTGCAAACATGGCAGCACTATCTCTGGCCTAAGGAGTTCGTCATCCATACTGATCATGAGTCTCTCAAGCACCTCAAGGGACAACAGAAACTGAACAAGAGGCATGCTAGATGGATTGAATTCATTGAAAACCTTTCCCTATGTGATCAAGTACAAGAAAGGTAAAGAAAACATAGTTGCTGATGCACTTTCTCGGAGGTATGTTCTCTTAAGCACTCTTGAAACTAAACTGCTTGGATTTGAGCAAATCAAAGATCTATACACTACTGATTCTGATTTTAAAGAAATATATGCTTCATGTGAGAAGTTTGGACGTGGTAAGTACTTCAAGAATGATGGATTTCTCTTCTATGAAAATAGACTATGTGTGCCTAACTCCTCTTTGAGAGATTTGTTTGTCAAAGAAGCTCACGCAGGTGGACTTATGGGACATTTTGGCGTGGCTAAGACACTGCAAGTGATGCAAGAACACTTCTTTTGGCCACACATGAGAAGAGATGTTGAAAAAGCTTGTGAAAGGTGTGTCACTTGCAAGCAAGCTAAGTCTAAAATCCAAAACCACGGTCTGTATACTCCTTTACCTATTCCTTTGCATCCATGGCATGACATTTCAATGGATTTTGTTGTTGGATTACCTAGAACTAAGACTGGAAAAGATTCAGTGTTTGTTGTCGTTGATAGGTTTTCTAAAATGGCTCATTTTATTCCCTGCCATAAAACTGATGATGCTGTGAATGTTTCTAGTTTGTTCTTTAAGGAGATTGTTAGACTTCATGGCATGCCTAGGACAATTGTTTCTGATAGAGACACTAAGTTCCTTAGTTTCTTTTGGAAAACGTTGTGGTCTAAATTAGGAACTAAATTGTGTTTCTCTACTACTTGTCATCCACAGTCTGATGGACAAACTGAAGTTGTCAATAGAAATTTGTCTACCTTGTTGCGTACATTGATTAAAAAGAACCTTAGAACTTGGGAAGAATGTTTGCCTCATGTAGAGTTTGCTTATAATCATGCGAAGCATTCTGCATCTAAGTTTTCTCCATTTGAGATTGTTTATGGATTCAGTCCTTTATCACCTTTGGATCTAATGCCTTTACCTTTGAGTGAAAGAGTTAGTCTTGATGGGCAAAAGAAAGCTGAGCTTGTTAAGCAGATACATGAGAAGGGCCCGGAACAATACAGAAACAAGACCAAACTCTATGTCAAGCAAGCCAACAAAGGAAGAAAGGAAATGCTTTTTGAAGAAGGAGATTTAGTTTGGATACACTTGAGGAAGGAGAGGTTTCCTAATGAAAGAAAATCCAATCTCATGCCTAGGATTGATGGTCCTTTCAAAATCATCAGAAAGATCAACAACAATGCCTACCAATTGGATTTGCAAGGTAAGTATAATGTGAGCTCAAGCTTCAATGTTACTGATTTAGTTCCTTATTTTGCAGAAGAATCGGATTTGAGGTCAAATCCTTCTCAAGTGGGAGAGGATGATATGATCCTGACCAGCAAAGGAACTGAGGAGATGGAACAGCTTGAACCAAAGCTTAAAGAAGAGAAAGATGGAACTGAAGACCAGCTTGAACCTGAGGAAACAAAGGACAAGGACCTAGACGTGCCACTTGGTCCAATGACAAGATCCAAGAAAGCAAGATTCCAACAAGCTCTTAACCAACTCTTATACACTATCCAGGGCAGTCTAGATTGTGCTTATCCAACCACACTGGTTGTGATTCAAGCCATCTAAGACATTCATCAAGAGAGGTGTTGTGACTTGCACTCTTTTCCTTTGTTTGGTTTTGTCCCATTTGGGTTTTCTGAACTTAGGTTTTTAATGAGGCTTGGACACAACACTCATACAAAAGCCTCTTGATGAAGCTAAGCCCATTTCTATCCCATTTATATCCTATTTTCGTCCAGAACTCTCTTAGGAGCCTTTTCCTTATTTTCAAATTTAAACTCAGTCTTTGTTTTAATTGTTTTGTGTGTTTCCAAGAAGCTGTGCATGTACAGTCTTCTTCTCTATATATTATGGACGAAAATGATCAATAAAATCATCAAACTTTCTATCAAAAAACTTTCTCTGAAACTTGTTTGATCAAAGCTTGTTTAAGTGTATTTCGGATCTTCATCCTTACATTACAAGCAAACCTAGATAGTCTAAGAGCCTTTCCGCAACTCTTAGAAGTATTAACTCAATCCTTTACTTGTTTCATCATCACAATCGTTGGAGAGCATTCAGGGACGTGATCCTCTCACCTAGGATCATATTACCAACCATCCTCCTATATCTCTTGACATATTCATATGGCTTGTTCTCTATCTCCCCCTCACGTAAGACTTTGTACCCATCTTCTAGTGGAGTCTTGGCTGCTCTTCCACCTAAGTAACCTGTCTCACTCAACAAATCAAGTGTGTACTTCCTTTGAGACAGAAACAGCCCCTCTTTAGATCGGCATATCTCAATCCCAAGGAAGTACTTTAAGTCACCCAAGTCTTTGATATCAAATGATGATTTAAGAAAGACTTTAGTTGAGAGAATACCTTCTTTATCACTTCCAGTGATGATGATATCATCCACATATATAAGGATTACCACAATGCCTTGTGAGCTGGTGAGAGTGAAGAGAGTATGGTCAGCTTCTGATTTCACAAACCCTCTTCCATTGAGTGTGGTACTGAGCTTGTGGTACCAAGCCCTTGGTGATTGCTTCAACCCATAGATAGCCTTCTTGAGTCTAAGGACATTTCCTGTTTGACTAGGTGTTCTAGGCCTGGAGGTGGCTTCATGTAGACTTCATCCTCAAGTTCTCCTTGCAAGAAAGCATTCTTCACATCCATTTGCCATAGATCCCATTCCAAGTTTACTGCCAAAGATAAGATGATCCGTATGGTATGAAGTTTTGCCACTGGTGCAAAGGTGTCAAGGTAATCTTCTCCATAGGTTTGGGTAAATCCTCTTGCAACCAATCTAGTTTTGCACCTCTCCACAGTACCATCTGCATTGTATTTGATGGTGAAAATCCACATGCTGGTCACTGCCTTCTTCCCTTTTGGAAGTTCAGCTTCATACCAAGTGTGATTGGTGATCATGGCATTGGTTTCATTTCCCACTGAGTCTCTCCAGACCTTATGCTCCATAGCTTCTTCATAACTTTTAGGTATGTATCCCTGGTCCAGTGTGCCAATAAACACAACATGTTCTTGTGGGTATTGAGCTAGAGAACACACACCTCTGGTGGGATGAGCTACTGCTTGTGAGTTGAAGTAGACTCTGGTATTGACCCAATTTGATGGAGGGTGTCTAACCCTGGTGCTTCTTCTCAATGGCTGGACATTTTCTTCAGTTGGTGTAGTCTCATCATCCGCAGATTGATCTCCACTCACCACTTCCTCTTCTTGTTGCTCTTCTTGGTCATGAGCGACTGAACTTTCTTGTTGTGGTTCAGTTTGATTCCCCCCCTTCATGATCAAGAGGAGGAGCCTCAGCATTTCTATGTTCAGATTCCTCTTGTGATGAACTAGGCTGATCTTGTGTTGGCTCAGTCTCAACACTCCTTCTTGGTATACTGATGCCAATACTTTCCATTACCCTTCTCAAGTTCTCAGCTCTATCTGAGGTTGATTGAGATAAGTCTCTTACTTCTTCCCAACTCTTCTCATCATAGTAGCCTTTAGACTCAACAAACCTCACATCTCTGGAGATTAGAACCCTCTTGGTTTCTGGAGAATAACACTTGTATCCCTTTTGGTGAGGAGAATAGCCAATGAACATGGCTCTGGTGCTTTTTGGTTCTAACTTGTTCCTTTGCTCTCCTGGAATTAAAACAAAACACAAGCACCCAAATACCCGAAGGTGATCTATAGATGGTCGATGTTTGTTTAGTACCTCATGTGGCGACTGATCTTGTAGGAATTTGGTGGGAATTTTGTTGATTAAATAGCAGGCTGTCATCACTGCATCTCCCCAAAACCTCTTTGGCACATTCATGTGGAACATCATGCTTCTGGCCACTTCCATAAGATGTCTATTCTTTCTCTCAGCCACACCATTTTGTTGTGGAGTATATGGACAGCTTGTTTGATGGATCACTCCATGTTTGGCTAGGTGTTGTTTGAATGCATTGCCGGTGTATTCTCCTCCATTATCTGATCTCAAAATTTTTATCTTGACATTGTAATGGTTAGATACATAAGTTTGAAAATTTATGAATGCATCTAACACCCTATCCTTTGATTGAAGCAATGTGATCCATGTGTACTTAGATTTTTCATCTATAAATGTCACAAAATACTTACGATGTTCTCTAGATGCACAAGGGGCAGTCCACACATCAGAGTGAATTAAATCAAAGACATTTTCATAGATTGTACTAGATTTAGGAAAGACAGTTCTACAATGTGAGGATGTCCTAATCTAGCATGCCACATAACATCTTTAGGGAAATTAAAACATGAACTTAAAGCATGGGATAAATCGGATGCAAGCTTAGTGTCTTCCAGCAAGTACAAGTCTCCCTTGGTCACACCTTTGCCAAGTAACCTACTAGATTCAATATCCTGAAAGGAGACATCATTAGGAGTGAAGGTAACCTTGCAATTTAAATCAGTAGCAACCCTTTTAACAGATAACAAGTTGGATGTAAAATTTGGCATGTAAAAGGCCTTAGATTCTTTATCAAACAACCTAAGATCACCTACTCCTTTAATGGGTACCATTTCTCCATTAGCTACAAGAACATTCCCTAGGGCAGGAACAATATTTTTAATCAACCCTAGATCACTAATCATATGATGGCTAGCTCCTGAATCAATAACTAAGGGTTTTGTCATTTTGGAGTTTGTTAAAGCATTCAAGGAGTAACCAATATTAGTAGCATGTAAAGAGGTACCAAGGATATTACCAGAGTTGTCCTTGAGTATCTTGATGAGAGCCTCAATGTCAGATCGCTTGATGGCTTCATCTTGAGTGGTTCCCAAGGAAGAGGAGCTACTGGAAGCCAGAGTTTTCCCTTCAGTAGCCGGATTAAGGTTAGTGGTTGAGTGCATGGAGTTTGAGGTAGCAGATTCGCCCATTTCACCAGAGAAGTTAGCTCTTGCATCATGGTAAGGAGTCGTGAACTTCTGTGGCTTAAGATGTGGGTGAAGAATCCAGCATCTTTCCTTGCCATGTCCCTTCTTCTTGCAATGACCACAAACCCAAACCTTTTTGTCCTCAGGCTTGTAGTGGCTCTTGTTTGCAGTACCATCAGCTTGATTCACTAACACAAGCTCTCCTTTTCCTCCAAAGAGGCCAACTGAACCTTGCTCCTTTTGGATTTGAGAGCACACCTCTTCCAAGGTTGGGAGCTTCTCAGCTCTAAGCAAATGCTTAATTAGGTCATTGTAGCCGGGGTTCAAGGTGAGAAGTAAAGCAAACACCTTGTCTTGTTCACGCCGGTCATTCAAGACATTAGGATCCACGGTACATGGCCTCAGCATCTCCAACTCAGCCCATAAGGCTCTAAACTTGCCAAAATGCTGATTAAAATCCATGTCTTCTTGATGGAGCGAGTTAATAGTCCTCTTGACTTCAAATACTCTGCTCAAGTTTGATATGTTGCCATACACCTTCTGGAGAGTGTTCCACAACTCTTTGGAAGTTTCACAGTAGGAGTAAGCTTCCAAGATTGATGTCTCAAGGCTGTTTTGTATGATAGACAACACCATGAGATCCTCCTGACCCCATTTGTCCTCGCCAGCCAGCACCACTTTGTTAACTTGAAGAAGTGAAATGGTATGAGAATGATGTTTAGTGAAGAAAGAGTCTTGTGCAAGAATAGGGTTAGACCTCCGGGAAGATCCAGAAAGGCTTTAGGAGGGTCTAATGATGTCAAGAAGTATCAAGAAGGCTGGTGTAAGGTTTGGGATAAGTCCAGAAGGGACTTAGACACCTTTTGTGAGAGAATGGGTGAATGTGCAAAAATAGGGCGAACCGTACGGACGGTACGGACACTGTACGGACCGTACGGACGAGGTCAACCCGAAACCACTTTATATCGACCATTTTGGGGATTCTGGGTTTGTGCAAACTTAGGGCGAAAAGTGTACGGACCAAACCCTAATCCGTACACTTCCATTGTGAAGACTTGAGCCCCAAGTCATGAAGAACATAATCCGACCTTAAAGAAGGAAGAAAGGAACCAGAAGGCATCTTAGGGAGTTTGATCCTTATCCAGAAACCAAAGTGAGGCGTGGAGAGTTTATGTGGCAAGGGAATATGCCATAGGATCTTGTGGCCTGTCCATTCCAGCTGGAAAGTAAAAGTAGCTTTACCTGTCCAGCCTTATCCCCACAAGGCAGAATCCTGGCCACTTATTCAAATGAAGCAATCCTGCCCATCCATTCAGTCAATTCGACAGCTAGCACCAGCCTACACAAAGACCAGTCTTCACCTCATCTCAACCATCCATTATATCAAGTGTTTCTATCCGTTAGATTTAGGTTTCAAGGTTTAAACTTGTAATGCCTATATAAAGGCTTATGTATGGCGATTGTAAACCCTAAGGGAGTAAGGGGGAAAACCCCTCTCCACTTCAGAAATAAAGCTTGATGTGTTCTTGATTCGAATCCCTCTCAAGTCTTCCCCTTTCTTAGTCTTTTAATCTCTCTTAGTCTCTCATAATCTCTGATTCTGATTCAAGTTCACACAAGTAAACCAGAACCCTTTCTCTTCATCATTTCGTGTTCATCACTGCCTTAAAGGCTTGTTCATCACACACAAACCCAGATCTTTATACTCTGGTGAAAATCCAACATGGTATCAGAGCCAGGTTCATCAGAACTTGGTGTTTAGCTTCCGCAAAGATCAAGGCTTTCTCTCCTGCCATTAATACCCAGAAAGGAGCTTCCTTTCCAGCCGGTTCATCCTCTACAAGAAGGTGTTCATCAGCAAACCCAGAAGCTGTTCTTGAAGTCTCATGCTTTCTCATACCGTCCAGAAGAAAGGAGAGCCTCGGATCCAGAAGTTATGGAGTGGATTAGCTACCCTCTTCATCAAATCAAGTCCAAGGCGTGTTCTTATTCAAAGACCAGGAAGAAGGGTGAAAGCTTTCACCTTGTTACTGGTGAGGGCGACCAAAGTATGAAGAAAGGTGGGGACTTTAGGCATGGAGAGTCCAAGGGAAGGTCCATGGAGGAAGGAGGTGTTGGGTCGCAACCAAGAGCTCCTGATCTTGCCATGAATCAAAGGTGTTCAAGGAACTAACACTAGTTCCTTGTTTGTAAGAACCTACTGTCCCTTGTATAAAGCTTGATACTTTATGAACTGAATGTGTTGTGTGATGTGTTTGAGACCTAAGGATGTGTTTAAGATTGCTAGATATGAAGTTTAGAATCTATCCCAGGATGTTTAGATGACTCGTTTTGAATGGTTGATGTTTTAAGGTGCTTGCTCCAGTTCTAAGTGTTGCTTGACATGATATTAGATAGCATGTTCTGAATCTACTTGCATACATGAATAGAAACTGATTTAAAGTGAAGCATTTGGGTCTGGTGTTTGGAAATGACATTGATGCTTAGTCTCTGTTCTTATGAATGTCTTGCTAGGATGATAGATAGTTGTATCTAATCCGTTTTGCATTCATGAAGTAAATGGGTTAAGGCTGTTGCATACTATTGTCATTGGGGCTGCCTTAAGGTTGAGACACCTAGACTGATGTCTAAGGGTCGTTTAAGGCAGGGATTGTTTGCCTAAGTGCTTTGTGATAGCATTTAGAGAGTGGTAAGCTTGCATTATATGGATCTCAATGATAATGAGATGCTGTCTAAGTGCAAAGCTTGTGACATTGGTGATCAAACTTGATGATTAGTCAAGGTTTGATCCCAATGCAAATGTGTCTTATCTTGTGTGGAGTTTGAGTGTTGTTTCAGGTTCACATGGAGTGTCTCTTGTTCAACACCAATCCGGAACAAGAGGAAGGCTTGGTCCATTGTGTGGAGCAATGGGAAGGTTCTTGGTGTAGTAGCCGGTTATAAGAAGCGCAGACCATGAAGGTTGTTGAGCTCCTGGTTCAAGACACACAAGAAGGAGAAGGTCATCACTGAAGCTTGAGGAGGCCGGTGACCTGAAGGGTACTTGAAGCTGAAGACATGGAGGTGGACCAGTGGTTTAAGCGCAGCTGTTGGGGTGGTGTGCTCCTGGTTTGGATGCTTATTCAGGCTCACTTTCAAGCTTGAACCTAGACTCAATTCAAGCTTGAGGTGGGGACTTGAGTGAGCTACCTGATGATCTAAGTTCAAGACCTGGTACCCTCATCACCATTGCACCAGGAATAGAAGATGGAGCCATCCGGGTTTAGACATTGGCGAGTCTAGACAAGAGAGTGGTCAGAGCACTCTTGGCTGTGTGAAGAAGAAGGTGACTCTACAATGCGGCTTCTGAAGTGAGGTGGTTGAGGAGTTAGCTGAGGTATCTTCCAGCATTCCATTCAAGGTGGCGAGATCAGAAAGGAGTGGGCAGTGGTGTGTTGATCAAGATCATGAAGCAATCCTTCCAAGCTTGACTTGTTCCACATGGTCAAGCTTGAGGGGGAGTGTTGAGAAGCTTCAATGATCTGTGAAGATGGAGTCCTTGGTGGTTATTCAAGAAGAAGAAGCAACCAAGGCAGAGAATGAAGATGGTACTCAATGGTGTGAGTAGCTGGTCATCCGAGCACTTAACCCAACAAGAAGTTGGGTGAAAGGGGGAGAGACCAAGATCAGTATGAGATGAGCTAGATGAGCTCAAGAAGGGTTAGTGGTGAGAAATCCAAGTCGAATTAGCTTACACCAAAGTTAGGCCATGATCCAGAGTTCTTTGTGTTCACCACACTGGTTGAGACACAAAGAACTCACTGGCCAATCCCTAGGCCTTGAAGGAGCTTACTCTTTTCCTTATGAGGGTTTTATCCCTAAGGAGGGTTTTCTCTCATAAGGTTTTTAATGAGGAGTGACTTCAAGGTTCCAAGCTTGACTTAGGATCACTAGAGTCAAGCTTGAGGGGGAGTGTTAACTTGAAGAAGTGAAATGGTATGAGAATGATGTTTGGTGAAGAAAGAGTCTTGTGCAAGAATAGGGTTAGACCTCCGGGAAGATCCAGAAAGGCTTTAGGAGGGTCTAATGATGTCAAGAAGTATCAAGAAGGCTGGTGTAAGGTTTGGGATAAGTCCAGAAGGGACTTAGACACCTTTTGGGAGAGAATGGGTGAATGTGCAAAAATAGGGCGAACCGTACGGACGGTACGGACACTGTACGGACCGTACGGACGAGGTCAACCCGAAACCACTTTATATCGACCATTTTGGGGATTCTGGGTTTGTGCAAACTTAGGGCGAAAAGTGTACGGACCAAACCCTAATCCGTACACTTCCATTGTGAAGACTTGAGCCCCCAAGTCATGAAGAACATAATCCGACCTTAAAGAAGGAAGAAAGGAACCAGAAGGCATCTTAGGGAGTTTGATCCTTATCCAGAAACCAAAGTGAGGCGTGGAGAGTTTATGTGGCAAGGGAATATGCCATAGGATCTTGTGGGCTGTCCATTCCAGCTGGAAAAGTAAAAGTAGCTTT
>CAJHQP010013060.1:0-10232 GCA_905132765.1 Moricandia arvensis | reverse complement strand
AACAAAAAAAAGTATTGAGACTTATGTTATACGACTAGACTAAATACTCCTGTAGTTTTCTAATTTTATTCAACACTAGAGATTATCCCGGGCTATATAAATTTGTAAATTCTTAGACAAATTTAAATTATTTGGACCAATGAAAGGGAGTGAACTAGAGTTATAAGGATGTCTACCTCAACTCAAAAATAAACCAATGAAGAAGTATTATACTGCCATATCACATAAATTTTGTCAACAGCATTAAGAATTTAGATAGTATTTTTTAGCCCTCAATTTCTTTTTTCAAAAACATTACATAAAAATAGACTTTCAAATATGTACAATATTTTTTTGAGACTCTTAATAAATCGTTTATAACTTTTTCAGATTATTAGAATCGACCATGATCAATGTTCTAAAAATCGTTAGGCGGTAACTAGTCGTTTTATAGAAGATTATTGTTTATGCAGACGCTTATGCCGATTTTTTGAACATTTATACAAATTTTTCAGAAAATCAGTTTGAAAAAATAATTTCACTCATGCTCGTTTTGCGCTCCGTCTAGACTGACTTTTAGAACACTAACCGTGATGATAATTTTCTTGTTCGAAGTTCCTGCAACAAACACTTATAAAGTGGATTAGAGAGGAAGAAAACAGAACATGTAAATTAGACGCTTGGTTTTCTTAACAATTTTATTAAATACACATTCATAGCATATATATAATGATAAATAATCATAATTAATAATCGAACGATTATAAGAAAATACATGCAAGACTCATGATAAATAACGACTCCAACGGTGGTGGTCTTCTAATGTAGCATTAGTTATCTTTTAATTTTGATATCAGAGTCCAAACATCCTCGACCAAATATTTGCGTCGCCATGAAAACTCGCTCAGAGTCGTGATACACTTTTCAAGCCTCACCAAAACTGGAATCAGGTCGTCTGGTTTAGCTGTTCTCTCGTCCAATTCTACAAACCTAATCTTGATCAGTTCCATCATCGAGATGTAATCTTGTACCATTAGTCCTATTATGCCAATAACGATTTTGTTCGGTTTCACCGTCGGGGCTTTTGGCCTAGCACTTATATGTTCGAATAGACTCACCAAAAAAACAACTTGTCTGAAAATCCAATCGGTTGTGTAAGATGAGACTCGTTGAGTCTCCAAACGCTTATCTTCTGAACTTTCTTTTATGTTTGGAGTAACGCCTAAACCTCCACAATGCATAAGTAAATATTAAGATATTCTTTGTACCTATTCAAATTAACAACAATTTTTAATAATAGAAAATAAAAGAATAATCTCAATATCTATCTATCTTTCTAATCATTCATTACGTTCTTAATTAGATTTTCTTAGATTATTTTGATTTTTAATGTATGAGTCTAAAACAGCTACTAATCTTCAGTGATTATAGTAGTAAGTAGAACCAATATGTATATAATCTTACCATTGAACCCATGGAGACAACTCTCTAGTAAAGCGAGATGAATTTACATTAAGATCATTCAACTTAAGATTACTCCCTCCTTGGTTGTAAATCAAATTACGATGAATACAAGTGTCACGATGACCATCTTTTCCTTCATAACCATTTTCTGATTTAGACATCTTATGGAGAAGAATGAGACATTTAACAGCCACGCACACGTCCGTGGTCAAACGCAGCCTCTGCACAATCGCACTGATGGTCGGAGGACCATAACACGTTCCAACTGTTGATAGGAGACAAGTGACGTATTCGTCGGAAGGTGGTTTGTGCGAGGTATGAGTCGTGGCTTTCAAGAGAGCTAAGTCAATGGTTTTGGCGTTCTCGGAGCTAAACAAATGAACCACATTGAGTTTCATTTGCGAGGCTTCATCTTTTAATATGCCACTCAAGGTTGTGAATTTTTCCATTTATTTTAATATCGATTTTATCTTTATGAAATGTTTGTATATTGAGAAATGTGGGTTTACATTTTGTAATATTTGAAGGGTTCAGTCAGTATATATATTCTTAAGTTTGTTATTGAGTAAGATCAAACACGTTCTGATCTTCTTCTTCTTTTTTTTCCTTTTTTCAAAGCACGTTCTTATCTATAATTATATTTTAATTAGTCCACATACTATATATCTTACAGCAAGATGATGGGGAGTTTTTAAAGGGGTTCTTATCGGGTGGAGCCCATTAAAACCCTTAAAAACCACTTCCTAAAACTCTTAATTAAGATACGTTTTTAAGGGGTTCTTGTACTTTTCACAGGTCCCACTGACACGTGGCGACCCGCGATTGGTTCTTTTTTAATTTTTTTTTTTAGAAAAAGAAAAAAGTAAAATAAGAACCCCTTAGGGGTTCTTTGGGTTAAACATGGCCTTAGGCCGGATCTTGTATTATCATCTAATATGCACTTTAAGATTGAATACATATATCATTCAAAAAAAAAGATTGAATACATATATATATTTTAGTAAAATGATATTTTGACCTGTTCTTTTCTGATTCTATCCATATTATGCTTTATATCTTTCTATATATATAAAATAGAGTTTCATATTTCCTTAAGTTTCCACCTCATCCTTAGATGCACTATAAATTTGACACTTATATCATTATTTTTTTAAATTGATAAATTATCCCTAATTTTTTATCTTCTTCTTAATTATATCATATCTATTAAAACAAACTTTAGCAACCCATCTTTTTTAATCAACATCTCTTTTCAATCCAATCAAAATTGTGTGATCAAGTTTTTCAACAATTGATTATGTAGTGAAAATACATAATATAATTCAAAAGTATCTAAAATAATTAATAAAAAAAATATAAAAATAAAAAAGTAGAGAAATCCATCTAAAATAATATTTTCACGTTTTATTAAACTAAACTGATCAGATTTATTTTATTCAAATAGTGTCTTTCATATTTTCTCTCATTTTTGGTCACAAAACTCATAGAAAAAATAATAAAAACTCATGAAAATTACAACAAAATTAATATATAAGTAAAAATAAGATTTCAAAAAAAATTATGAAAATAAATTATAAAATATAATTTTTTTAAATAACAGAAAAATTAGAACAAACTTAAAATAAATGAATGACATAAAACACAATTATAAAATTATTATATCCAGTTAAATATCTAAAATTCACTCACATTCCGTGTTCAATAAATAAAACAACACCTCAAATTAAAATTTATATAATACTAATTTCGTTAAATATAAAAACTATATAAAAACCACATGAAGAAAATAATAATGAAATCATAGATTAAAGAAAAATACTTACATAAATACACGTTTTTCTCATTTCAACTTTTTTTTGATGACCGTGGGGCCCACCAGAGGTCCGCGTGCACGCCATTTTCGGACGGTGACCGTGGGGAATCGAACCAGGGACGCCGAACTGAAATTCTCTAGGACCATCCGCAGCCAGAACCACTGGCCCAACCCGCTGGTTATACACGTTTTTCTCATTTCAACTTCCATATAAAGAAAATGGTTACAAAACAAAAGACGATGGGGTTGTGCTTCATTACGCGTTGATTTTTATTTTATAGTTTTATTTTTATTATACATTATTTATTTGGGTTTATATAAAAAAATTATATTATGCAACATTTTGTGGTATATTGTATTTAATTATAAATTTAATTTAGAGTATAGGTTTTATCAGTTAATTATTAGAAAACGTCATTGGCTGAAACCTTGAAGATGGTATTAAGTCAAATACCAATTTCCATGCATTGTTTTCAATTAGTTTTTGAAGTATGTACATGGTGGATTAAATAGGCTGTTTCTTGTTTTTACATATTTTTTGATTGATATTTCTAACTAAATTGATGTTTTTTCTTGTCTCTGATGCCCAAAGGATGTCTGAAAGTAATTATTTATTCATCTGATATAGGGAGTTGCATAAAAGTGGATGTGCAAAAAAAAAAACATTTCATAGCAGATAATTTCCAGTGTTAATTGTGTTTTTTTTTCCGAGTTTTCTAGTCTATATACCAGGCGGGAATCAATTTCACTCCCGAGTATGTTGACTTCTAATTTGAATAGTTATTCCTTCCAGTTCAAATGTGACTGATGCTTCCACAGCAGCTGGATGGCTTTCTTGCCTTTCTTCAGTTGCAATCCAATCCACATCTCCCATAACGAATCGCACGTTATGTAATGAAATAAAAGGTGGCTGTAAACAAAACAATTTGTTAGAATTGTATTGTCTAAAAACTTAAATATAATCAGGATTCGGATGATAATGGCATCATGACCTATTAGTAAACAGACTAGACGTTGAAATAAATTCCGTTTAGCAAAAAAAAAAAAAATTTAATTGGAAATAGAAACAAAAAAAGAAACTCATTATATTGCAGGGTTCTATTAATTAGTGTATTCACTGAGACAAAGCGATTTTAATAGCTTTAAATATGGATTATATATATGGCCCATCATTTTTTTAAAGTATAGATATATTCATAGGCCAATAGAGACTTTTGTGTTACATAAAAATATACAGCTCCCAAATTAATGGAACTCATGCGTTTCTCCTCGACCTCTCCTCTCCTCAAACATATCTAAATCTTTTCTGGTTTTCTTCTTTTCTTAAAGTTTAATTATATAAGCAAAAAGACCTTGCAAAAATACACTATTTCCAAGATTGTTTCCAGTACCACACTCTACAAGTCTAAAAAAATAAGCGTGGAAATACAAATAATATCTCTCCAGTAGCATAGGACTCTATTTACAAGATCAAGAGAGTAGAATCAAGATTCAAGAGAGTAGAATCAATGAAGAAACGTGTCATGTAACTAAGGTCTCTTATGTATATGCATACTAACTTTAGTTGTGAAGTGGGTTTGGACCGGAGGGGGACGAGTCTCTTATCGACGCCGTACCCTGGATCAATAAGTGGCTGCTTCCGGTTACTACGGTGGATTCTTTGAAGCTCAAGGCACATAGAACGTGCGTAAGGACGAGAGAATGCGTCGCACGAACCGTGAGGAGTCACGTAGTACGGCAGGTGAACCCTTGGGACGAATCTGTGAGTTCGGTAATGGAAGTTTCTTGATGTCATCGTCTGGTTTTCTTCAGAGCTTGGATAAGCGATGGAAGTTGTGAGAAGGAGGAGGAGGAGAGAGATCAAGATCGAACGGTTCAGGTGTGTCGTCGACATTGCTATGAATCAACGTTAGTTCGTTTTGTGGGTCCTTGTTTCATTTTCATAGACATAAATATCAGTACGTGACCTTATTATATACGTTCGACTTATTTCACTTTCTATTAACTTTTACCTGATTACGTAAGAAAATGATTTGTTTAAGTATTTTACATGAAAGTATAGTACGTGTATACAATTACACAACCAATACAGGAAAACAAGAACGTGTATTAAGTTGTTTCGTGGAGTGCAAGCTATCTGTTTGGTCTTTATTGGCTTTCATGAGCTAAAGAAGATTCCACCAAAACTATTTAGAAACCCATAAGAACGGCCCATCAAATAAAGAGGCTAACCATCTCCAACTACCAATAAAACCTCTAGTGTTTCAAAATAGTAAAGTTACCAAATAGCTATATATATATTGAGTTTCTTTTTTATCATTTTTGCATTTTCCTCCTTACAGTTGAATCAACATCTTAACTTGAGCACATATCTCTTCTTGGTAAAAATAGAAACATCAACAATGTTTTATAGGAAGCAAAGAGTAATGGGGATAGTCTTGACTTTGTTTGGGGTAATATGAATATATTAGAGTATACAAGTTGCAGTGGAAGGCTTATAAAGTAAAAGCTGGAGAAAATATGTTGAAGACCATCAACACTCAAAGCCATAAAGCAAAGAATTGGCTAAGTGATGAAGCTTTATATGAACATAACATTGATTTACTTTGAGAACCTTAAGAAAATGTAAGAGCAAACACCAGAAGAGAACAAAACCGAGGGATGAACTGTTGGTTTCAGGTTCTGATTCATTATTCAATATCATGAGCAGGAAGATTGAGATCGATTCGCATATCAGCTACTTTGTGTTTGATCCTGTGTTCAATAGAATGTGATCTTTTGTGACCTCCTAAAGCTTGTCCTGATTTGAACACTTTGAAGCAGATTGGGCACTCGTGACTTTTGCTGTTCTTGTTTGCACTAACCATCAGGGATTTGATATCACTGGACCTATGAATCTTGCTGTTTGTATCTCCTACACAAGCAGCACTTTCATAACAAGACAAGACAATCCTCTTGCTCTTGCGCAGCTCATACTTTGATCTACCCTCATTGACCTCAAACTCATCACCATTCCTGAATATGTTGAATCCAGTGTTCCTATGACACCCATCAATGGACGAATCTGAGTCTGACTTCTTTGGGCCATTCATGAAGTAATCAGAGTCTGAGCTATATGAATCAGAGAGAATATCACCACTGTCATCATCATCAACGGTAACTTTATCAGTCTTTAAATCCTGATACTTCACATTGGTCTTAGAGTTGTTCTCTGCTAACTCAGCCACCAGAGACTTCACCGCCAAGGTATATCCTCTCGAGTCCATAGACATCATCATGAGGGACAAAGCAGTGTTCTTATGTTCTTGGTCAATCTCAGAAGCAGAAGAAGACGAGCTCCCATTACTAAAACACTCTGAACTTGACTGCTTCTTGGATCTCTTCCTCGATGAAGTAGTCTCAGTATCAGATTGGTTATCCGTCACCAACTTCTCTCCCTCATAGTGACAACAATCCATGTGATTCCAAAGATCTTTCAAAGAATCAAAACCTTTATTACATTCCCTGCAACAAAGTTGTTGCTCTTTTAAATCCGTGATCTCTCTCTGTTCCACCATCCTCTTAGTCTTAGGATTCTTGGCATTGTAACTAACTGAGTACTGGTTGGTATGAATCCTGATGTGACCACCGAGTGATTTACCAGAAGGAAACTTCTTGTTACAGAACTTGCACATATACTCCTTCTCTATGATCGTCTCCATATTGATTTGATCTTCTCTTACACAAGCAGAAGCAATAAAAAAGATTTCCTTAAGTTAACGAAAGCAAAAGTAAAGGAAGATTAGCAAGAAGAACCCATTTTTGTGATGATGAGTTTACCTCCCAAGAAAATGCTGCACAAACCGACAAAGCTTGATGCTTTTCTTAGCAGAGAGAGAGAGAGAGAGAGCAAAGGTTGATGCTTTATTAGCGATCAGATATTGTGACGTGACAGTTGGTCTATATCTGAGTACAAGATCCGACCTTGAAGCTAAGAAGAAGAAGCAAAGGAAAGAAGTTAAAAAAAAAAACGAACTTTGTAATCTTTTTTTATTGTTTTTGTCAACACAAACTTTGTAATATATTCTTGAAGTTTTGAGATTTGTTTCCTAAATTAATAGTATAAATCTTGGTGGTACAGTGAAGTAGAATTAGTATAAATTATGGTATTAACAAACCATGGGGCCGCCAAACACAGACTTCTCAGCGTCCAAACAAACAAAGCCCCTTAACAGTTGTCCTCTCTGCCACATATTCTCCGGTTCTAAAGCAACAACCTTTTGCATTGTCAAAGCTTGTTAATAAATAAAGTCTTGTTTGATCGTTTCAGTTTTAAAAACAGTGAAAGACAAGACCCAAGATCATTTCATTTATTTCTCTCTATATGTTTTCCTTACTTTTACAAAATAAAATAAAATTGCAAGATCAGAGAGATTCTGACATTTTCTAGGTACAGAACTTTGAGAAAGAGGGTCGGTCCCAAGAAAAGTGAAACAACAGCCCATTTCACATGACCAATTCATATTCTTTATAAACGTCTCTCTACTTTTGGAGGACCCCATAACCCACCTAGCATTCTGCAAGTTGTTGAAACGTGATGTTCCTCTCTGACTTGTTTTCCCAGGATCCCATAGCCCAATATATATCATCCATGATGCTCCCGGCTGGTTGAAGATCTTTGCCATTTGTTGAAACATTCGGATCCTACACTCCCTGAACTTTCTTCTGTTGATCTCCATGACCAGTCTCATCTCTATTTGCACAGTTCTTCCAGCCTGAGTTCACCGCATCATCTGCAACCTCAAAGGTCGTGCATGAGTCATCTTCCACGTTCAATCTCTCCTCATTGCACCCAGGAAACATATCCATATATTCAGCATTCATCTTGTGCTCGTCACACAGTCCATTACCACCTTTTCTGCTATCATCTTCATCATTGTAACTGATACTGCCATTTTCTTCACCTTCTCCCTGATGGAATGGATGCACTTTCTCATTGAATCTTTCAGTCCCTTGATGAAAGGGGCATTCAATAGCAGAGTCTTCTTCTTCAACATATTGAGAACCCAAAGGTCCTCCTCCATAACCTCCATGCCATTCATCATCGTCACTATCAATGTCCAATATCAAAGATCTATTCTGGGTGGCCCTTCGTTTCAGGACAAAAACGTTAAAGTAGTAGCTAACAATCTCGTGCTTAGTTCTGGAGAAGAATGCAGCTTCCAAGTGCTTCCAAAAGTTCCCACCTAATGTCACTGGATTGGAATAAACAATCTGATGAAAAAGTAGTGAATCTTCATCGCTCCAGCTCTGTGCAACTTCTTCTCCCATATCACAGAATCCAAAGTCTCTGAATTTCTGAAATCCAAGCACCTTAACCATTTCTTCTCTAGCTTCTTTGACGTGCTGGCGCACACACCTTATAGAACCCATGTCCTGGCAGACACATAACTCTCTACCTGTCCCTACTATGTCATCCATATGTGCAGGCATATTCAAAGGCGGCATGGGAACAACGCATGTACCAGATAGTTTCGACGTGCCTAAAGGTTCTAGGTTCGCATTCATACCACCTTCCCATTCAGGAAGTATGACTTGATGATCTGGTCCAATTGATACTTGCTTTCTAGCAGGTTGATCCAAGAGGAAAGAATAGAAAGTCTCAACAGGAGCAAAGGTCTCAAAATACTCTGCAGAATGAGGAGAGTGAGTTGCATCTTTTGCGTGGCAATCTTCCATGACCCGATCAAAACAACCTTCCATATCAAGACCCGGGTAAACAAAACTGGACTCTTCATCGAAGGTTTCACCTCCTTGGGGTTTCAAAAGATCTCCATCATCAACTATTGTCCATAAACCCATTCAAAATAAAAGATTTAATCACATATAAGACTTTGGTCTTGTAACAAACAACATAAAAATTCACAAGCTATAGTTACCCGTGGCAAGAGGACTCTGCGAAGCAGCATGACGTGGGATAAACTCTTCAAACTGCATCGACTTGTCGATAAAGCCAAGCTGTCTAGAATGTTTAAACGGGAGCTCATGAAACTTGTCATCTAAAGTGCGTTTGAATCCCATTTCCAACCTAATAAGAAACATAAAACACGAGAGAACAACTCAAAGATAAGAATCTCCTCACAGTTGTAAAGCAAATGCATGCAAGAGACCTTATAACAAATCATATGTATGATAACTGAATAAGTTCCTCTAAGGACACTAAGGCATGCTACTTAAACAGACATGCAACACAACAACGAACCAGTACAATATCAAAAACTAACAGAAGTAACTATGCTAAAAAAACAGTTCAGATAAGAACAGATGGTGTGTATTATATTTACCTCTGTAAAGGGATTAAGCTCAAATAATGTTTGAAGCCAAGACTCAGATAGTAGAAAGTAAGGATCTTTAGCGTTCAGAGGCTTAAGCTAGAAAAAAAAATCAAAAATCCCCAAATGAGAAGAAAACCCTAACCCTAGATTCCGTCCTACCCAAAATCAACCTAATCAAGAGTGGAATAGACAAGAATTAGCCAAATACATACGAATCAAGAGAAAGCCCTTTTATAATTTACAGATCTGGTAAGTCTTGGGATGGATCGAAAAATATGAACCCTAGATCTCAATCGAGGACAAAAAATATTGAAATTAACATCAAAATTAAAAGGGGTGTTGATGAAAATCGATTAAATAGCAAAAGAAAACGATGGAACAAAATAATAGACGACGTGTGAGGAGATCGACAATCTTAACCCTAACCCTAGATCTTTCTTGAGAAACGAAATATATAATAATTGGTATCAATCGAAAGATGAAAACGTGAATTAGATGAATCTACAGCTCAATTGAAAATAATTTCAGTAAAACGAAAAACAAATATAGATTACGTAGAAAATTTGGGGAAGAAGACGAAAGAGGATAAAAGGTGGATACAGTTCGTGCTATTATTCGGGTTGACCCGAAAAAATCCCTGAATGTTAGCTGGGCCTCATAAT
>CAJHQP010013059.1:0-10238 GCA_905132765.1 Moricandia arvensis | reverse complement strand
CTACGTGTCACGTAACGGCGTATTTCTGTTCCTATACGTACAAAATGTATTATGGTACGGCGTTTTCATTAATAAAAAGTCTTCTAGCAAAATACAAGAACGGCTTATCATATTAATTGCTCACTGCAAATAACTGATGGGACTATATTCTTCACTTCAACTTTTTTTTGGTAAGTAACACATCAACTTTGTTCCAACACATAACAATTGGGATGGTTTCACATAACATAGTTCATAGATAGAGCTGTCTAATGAACAATTGATACGGTCGAAAAAAGTTTAAATTAAAATAAGAAAAAACAGATTTTTTTGAAAATAAATAATATCTAAATTATGGTTTGGCTCTACATTTTTTTACATATACAACTAAAATTTGGAGCTTATAATTTTTTTAAAAAAAACATCAAATATATATAAATAAATTTATAATTTTGAAAACTTCTCTATTACATGTTAATATAATGTTACTATGTTTTGAATAGGGCTTGCAAATAATTTGAGACGGCATGTATAATTATATGTACCAAACCACGTTTTCTTATCTAAGGTTCGACCTTGAAATATTTTGATAGAAAGTCCAAAAAATTAAAAATTGGTGAAAAGACAAAGCGGTTTAAACCCCTAGGACATTTCAATCGTGCATCAAAATGAGGAAGAACATAAAAATGAAGAAAATCCATCTCCAATAGTATATCAAATATGAGTATATGAATGTTACACTCATTTTTAGAACACTATTCATAAAGTCATTTTGATGTTAACTTTTTTTATTTACATAAATATCTTTTAATTTTTGATAATCTTTATTTTATACATAAACAAAACATTGCACTAAACATAAATTTGAAGACTTTATATTCCAATTTGTATATACTAATTAAACTTCTTAAAATATAATTACCCAATAATGAGTTGTTAAAATATAATTTATAATTTAATAATTATATATATAATTAAAAATAGCAAAAAATACCACTGAAAAACATAACTAATACAAAGTTAAGAAAAAAAACACAAACCATTAACAACTCTTACACATAAGACGAACTTAACATAATATTGATTAAAGTAATTTAATAATCATGTAGGTTATTTCCGGATCTACCAAGATTATAAAAATATTGATTGAATGTGGGTAGATGCATGAGGAGTTCTTGATCTTGGTGTTGTGTAATCTGTTTCTGTAAAATTTGTGTTTGTTCTGGCTTGGACATATGCACGGATATTTGGATCCTTGAATAAAAACTAAATTTCGAAATAAAATTTTGTTCTCCACTTTTAGTTTTTTTAAGGCATAATTCTGACTATGAATTTCCAAGTGTGTTCTCTTTGTGCAGTTGCTTTTAGCTGCTCAAAAAGTTGTTTGTTTCCTTCTTTTAAAGTATTGATTACGATAGATGTTTGATAATTACATTTTCTTTTTAATTCAAACTTTTTCACTCTGATTAGTCGCTGAGATGAAAACCCATCAGTAATATCTTCATTTTCATCTAAATTATAGAAATGAAGACAAGCCTGGAGATACTTGTGTAGCAGAATCATAAGTAAGATTTTCAGATTTAGAAGATGTATATCCAAAAACACATAGATTTATCACTTGTCTAGCATGAGTGTCTTTATCTTAAATATTAGGGAGCTTAGACTGCATGCACTGAAAGCGGAAAAATTGTCTTACAGCTTGAGCATGACAATATGCAAGACGCAGCGGAATCACCAACTATTATTCCTTGAAGTCGTAGGCTTATTATGATTTTTGGATATGACATGCATATTTTGGTATGTCGGGAACCAATAATGATATCAATGTGTTGGAATCTTATCATTTTTTCTCCAATTTTGGTCAACGTATTGCTCTGCCATGCTCAATATATCTTCAAAGAAAATAATATAATATAGATTATTATTTGGCTGATGGCAATATATCCAAAATGGTTTACCATAATGCAAACTATTCAAAGAACTAGTATGTCCTAAAAAATAAATATTTAACTATGCAACAAGAAGCATGCAGAAAAGATGTGAAACATGTTTATGGAGTTCTCCAATCACATTTTGCTATTGTGAAAGTACATGTTCGTTTTGGAAAAGAATGTGATTCATGACATAATTTTTACTTGTGTAATTTCACACAACATGATAATTAAAGATGACGTGATCTCGATGCTCCAACTATAGTTGGAAGAGAAGTTTCACCTCTGAAAGTTGAGATAGCTAAGACGAAAACTACATGATTCCAAAAGTTTTTGAGTCACACAAATCAAAAATAAAGAAGCTTATTTCTATCTTCGAAGTGCCTTGATTGATCATTTGTGAAAAATAGTAATAATATTATTTAAGTAAAATTCTACTATTACTTGTATGTTGTTATGTATTTTTATTAATATAAGAAATATTTTTTTAAATTAACGTTGGGTTAAAATTGTAGAATTTTAAAATAAATGAGTATAATTTAAAATCTTGTCAAAGAAAATGTGTTATTAGCTATAAATGAAAATTTGAAAAATGAATATATTTATAATTGAGGAAGAAAATGAAGAGAACCATTAGAACATATCTCAAACTCATTGTAAATTTATTTTATTTTGATGGAAAAAATTAGGCAAACCATTGGAGATGGTCTTATCTCTTTGAAATTTTGTTCGGTCATTGACAACTAAGTTACAAGAGATTTGGTAATAATAGTGGTCGATATTTTTACTTATTATAAAAAGTAGGGTGTGCATATCAATTTAGTTTCGGATTCGATTTGGTTTGGTTAGTTTGGGTTTATAAAACTCATCAATCAAAACAATAGCTTTTGGGTTGGGGTTTAGTTTAATCTGGTTTGTTTTGTTTAGATTTAGTTTATTTGACTTCATTATGGTTGGTGTAGTTTAGTTTAGTTATAAAATATTTTGGTATTAGTTGATTACTAAATAATTAACATACTAAAAGACTATTTGCATATACCTTTAATCTTTATTAATCCTAGAAGAATTTATGTTTGAAAACAGAAATTGGAGAATTTACAAGACAAACGGTGACAATCAAGGTTCTAAAAATCGTCTAGGCGGCGCCCTAGGCGACAATCTCGGTCATATCCGAAACGATTTTTTCTAAAATTTCGATTTATACCAATTTATATGATTCAAGTCGATTAAATTATTCAGAATTAGTTAAAATCCATCTAAATTAGTCTAAATATATTAATTTAAGCAATAATGTTAGTATATATTCACAAATTTATCTAACTTCTTTTATTTTGCATATCTAATTTTGATAATTTATCACAATAGTTTTATATTTCTATTTAAATACTAAAATATTTCATATAAATGTCATATATATATAATAAATCAATAATTTTAACGCCTAATCCTCGCCGTAGGCCCCGAATAGTCCGCCTAGTCGCTATTCCTCTATAAAGCGCTTAGTTACCGCCTATCGATTTTTTTAACATAAAAACATAAAAAGTTAAAGAAATAAGAATCTTAAATTTTTTGTTAATATACATTATATATCTATAATTTATTAATAGATAAAAATATATTTGGATATCGGTTTAAGTTCAGTTTAAAATCAAACTAAACTAAAATCATTCGGGTTGACTAAAAAAACTAATTGAGTCATATAAAAACACGATTTAGTTTGGTTCAGTTTAACTTCGATTGGATTAGGTCGGTTCGATTTAGGTTTTTTTATCCATCCTAATAAAATGGCTGAAATCACATGGTTACATGGCTTCTCTGTTGTCCGGGACGTTCTTGTACAGTGTCACACGTGCCGACAATGAAACCACTGGACCATTCATGTCCTGCTGATCGAAGTGTTATCTTTAGCTATATCCAATTTTAAAAAAACAAATAAAACCCATCAGAATAGCTTCATGTGGACGTGGCCTATATTATATTCCCTTCACTAGGTAATTAACTAACAAACTTAAGGAAGTTGGATGATTACTCCCAATCATATGTGGGTCGATTCGGAAGCCCACTAAAATTTAAAGACTACGGCCCATCAAACAAACACGTAAGACACACACGTGGCATCATAGTCATAACCCCGTTGATGAGACAGCCAGCATGCATAAATTTCAAGTAGTAGGAGAGAACCTAACTGATAAGTGATCAGATAAACTCCATCTGGTTTGATCTGATCTAAATTCCAGTTCAAAAGTGAAACCTAGCCAACGAAAATCAAAATGTTGAAACTTGTGTTGTATTCAAAACTAGTCTCCAACTCCAAGCCTAATATAACATCATCATGTCTTTCCTCTCTTTACCTTAAGGTATGCATATCCTCAATAATCTATATATTTATTTCCATGAAATAACTAACTACATATACAGATCAAATCGTGTGTGGTTTTTAAAATTTTGCTTTAAAATGTAGAGAGGAAGTGCGAGTGGAGGGAGGGAAGAAGGAAGAGCTCCTTCGACAGCGGAGGAGTTCACGAGACAAGGTGTTGCTAGCCAGACTGTGGAGAAGGCATACGGAGCAGAGTCTGCCGGGCCAACGTATCCAGTGAAGGAGGGGATGGAGAAAGTGAGAAGGAGTTTCACGAGAAGGAAGAGAGTAGAGAGTACTATCACAAGAAGGGAAATGATGATGATGATGATGATGGTTTTGCCTATCAACACGTCTAAAGGAACATGATGAAGGGCATGCACTTGTTAGTATTCATTGTAGATATGGTGGAGAGATGATCATCTATGTTTGTATGTAATAATAATATGGTAGTGTGTTTTCTCAAAAAAATAATAATAATAATATAGTAATGTGCTTTTGTTATACTTCTCGAATAGTCATACATAGAAGTAATGTTGCTTGTTTTCTTGTCAATTATTATCGACTTGTTTGTTAATTTTCATTAATATTTTTTGTAGGTTTGTTGTTGCTACTATAAAATACTTTTGTAGTTAAAATGTATATTCTGATATTCTTTTCAATAAACTAAGTTTTTGTATTTTCACAAATTATTTTATATTAGATAAAAATAAAAATTGTTTACCAATTAACAATGAAAAATATCTTAAGATAATTTTTAAGAAAATTCAAAAAAATAATTTTAAAAGATAAAAATGACCAATAGATTTTATTAAAAGGTATAAATATAAATTTATACTCCTAAGATTAACTAATAAAAATTTAGGTTTAAAATTATAAGGTAGATTTTCTGAAGTAAAGTTTAAAATTAAAAAAATATTAAAATTTATTTTATTGAGTTTTAAGATTATTTTGGTGATAAAATTTTAAAAATATTTATTTAAAAAAACTATCCAATCAAATATGAGATATAATATTGGGCAAATCTCTCAAATAGCCATTTTTGAAGTTTTTATCACAAAAATAGATCTTGAAAGAAAAAATGACCAAAATAGCACTTTTTTATTTTGAAAATTTTAATATTTTTAAATTTTTAAATTTTTAAATCTCAACTTCAAAACCCCCACCCCATAACTCTAAACTCTAAATTAGATTAGTTAACCCAAGGGGTATAAATATACATTTTCATCCTTTTAATAAAGTCTATTTTAGTCATTTTTTCTCTTTAAATGCTATTTTTAGGACACAACTTTTTTAAGTCTATTTTAGTCTTTATCTCTATAATATTCTTTAATGATTAATAAAAATGCAAAGATTCATATATTGGAAAAAAAACTAAAGAGGATCCAGTTTAGTTGGATTTGTGGGAAAATTAATAGGCCTAGATAAAGCCCAACGTCGGATCTTAAGGCACTGTACTCGTTCGCCTAAAACCCTTAGCCAAACGCGAAGCTCAAAGATTTTCAGAGCCAGTGTTCGCCGTCTTGAGTCAATCCTCGACGAGCTCTGTCACCGGAATTATCGCCGCTGTTTCTTCCCGGTATCTCTTCTCTCTGATTCCGATTCTAACCTAAATCTCTGATTGCCTCTTTCATATCTCATTTTATGCAATTCTCCTTATCGCTTTGAGTTGATCCTTGATCGATCTGATTAGGTTTTTTAATCCGCCGATTCGGTCTCTGAACTCTAGTTATTGATCCATCTATTGCATTCATGTTGAAAATGCGTTCATGCATTGTTTTGTGATCACTCAAGAAGCTACCACACTCATCAAAAACGAGATTCATTCAAGTCTCCAGCTTTTGTAACTAGTTTTGAACCTAATCTTTGCTTTGAAGTTAAAGTTGGATTCTTTGTTTATATCTGGTTAACCAAATGGCTAAGATTCTGGAGAAGTTTTGGCTCATGCTTACTGATGTATTTATTAGCTTTACAGAGGATGAGTGGGTTTAGAGCATTCAAAGCACAGGTGCCCATTGAATGGAGCCAGAGCTTGTACATAACCTTAGTGAGAGGTCTTCCTGGTACCAGGAAGCTTCACAGGCGTACACTCGAGGCTATGGGACTCCGCAGATGCCATCGCACTGTTTTGCAATCTAACACTTCTTCCATTAGAGGAATGATTCAACAGGTTCTTATTTTTTTGTTTTTGCTTCATTTTTCATATGTGATATAGTGACTTCAAATGTGTTTTATTTGGTGATACATTTCTGAGCAGGTTAAGAGGATGGTTGTTGTTGAGACAGAGGAGATGTTCAAAGCTCGCAAAAGAAGCTGAAGCCAATCATAAAGCTCTCCGCCCGCCACTTGTTGTCAGTCATTCAAGTCCTGCAACAGGTTCATCCAACATGTCTTGAGTATTTCAGAAGATGATAAAGCTCATTAACCTTCACTTTGTTTAAGATCCACTTGCATTTGTGAGGGAAGTCATAAGTAGTCTAGACGCGGTAAGAAATTTCCTTATCAGTGAATTTGGTGCCTCTTTGTGTACACACTGGATCCTTGTGTATGTTTACTCTCATTTGTCAATCTCAGATCCATCAGTTTGGTTACTTTTGTGTGTTTCAAGATTTGTAAGGGGGAGATTTGGTTCTCTTTCAGACCACGATTTTGTTAGTAAAATGGTGAACGAGTTTACAATAAATAGATTATAGCTTGTGAATTAGTCAGCCTCTTTGGTTTGCGGTTGCTAAATCTACAAAAGTTGCCGTTCTATTTGACTAGTGAAACTATGTATTGAGAAGAAAATATATGCTAAAAAAGCTCATAACTTTATTTTGGTTACAATACATCCTTGAGGATTCTGTTATGACAAGTGCAATGTATAAATAAGAAACAAAACTTTTTATTATAAATATAGAACCTTTACTATGCAGTATGGAACTATTAACCCTACGATGTCTCAGTGCTTTCATCTTTGAAGAACATCTCCATATGCCACCCATGTAAGTAAGATTGATAGTTAACTGTACTTTTTAATAGAATAGATAATGGTAAATGAATCAACAGATATTAACAAATAACATATTTAAGTTTAAATATGTTTAGCTTCATCAACTGTTAATATTCTAATAATGTACCATATATTTTGTTTGAATTTTTTACCTTTGAAATTTTATCTTATTTTGTTGGTTTATTGAGAATCACATTAAATATTTAATAAATAATAGATATCCAGAAGATTTTGGGTACATTTGCATAAAATAGTATAAACCTCCAGTCTTAAGAAGGCTTCAAAACATAACATGATAATTTGACTATTTTTGTTATATTTTTTTCTTATATTTTACTTATATTTTACATATGTTTTATATATAGTATATTTGTTTTTGCAAAAACAAAAGCTTCTTTAAGATTTTGTTTATGTTTTTAACATATAATTATCATAAGTACTTATGTAATATTTTGATATATAAAGATACAAACCTAACAACACACACCCACAACCCCCCACACCACCCAACCCACCCAACACAAAAACAAAAAAACCCACCACAAACCCACCAAAAAACCAAACAACAACAAACCCACAAACAAAACCCACAACAAACAAACCAAAAACAACCCACACCCAAAAACCAAACCACACAAACACACCAACCACACCACACCCAAACAACCCACAAAAACCAAAAAACCAAACACCAAAAACCCAAACACAAAAAAACACCACACCAAACAAACAAACACCCAACAACCAACCCACAAAAAACACAACAACAAACAACAAACAAATATGTGAACATTAAACCAATATTATTTAAACATTACAAGTATTATATACAAAGATACCAAATCTATTATACAATGTAATCTCATAATCAACATCAATATCAACTACAACATAAATTGAAATACCCCTTATAAGGATTCACCAAAAATCCCATTAAATGAAGCAAACTTTAGAAGTGATACGGTAGGTCCACCTCGAGGAAGCAAGGATTTGATATGATGATGGATGATGATGTTAGTGATGAATGTGACGATAGAGAGAGAGTTAAAAAAAAAGAAGATAAATTTATTTTTGATTAATTGATCATGTAAATGGGCAAATGAGTACATCTAAATGTTTACTAAGCCAAAGAACTAAACCAGAAAACTAAACCATATTAAAGAACTAAACCAAAAGATTAAAGAACTAAACCAAAGACTTAACCAGTTTATCCGGTCACACAACATAAAAACAATACAATTTGGTTAATACATTAGAGATAGATTATACAACACAAATAGAAAGAGATTTACAATGTTGGGCGTTGAAGAACCTGAATGCCTTTCTCAAAGCGTCGATATAGTGGTTCTACTGTGGTAGTTGTTTTTTGGTGATTTCTACGAAGCGTCACTAGAGTTCTCTTGATATCTTTATTTACAGCTTAAGACTTGCCACATTCATGTCACTGCTTTGCACCTCTTCCTACAATCTTTTAAGATAGTGATCATATCAAACACAAATAAATGATACTTACATTACTGGTGTCGAAAATATCAACGCCTTTCTCAAAATGTTGATGTATTGGTCCTGATGCGGTATTGTTTGGTGATGTATTGGAAACAGCTTCACTAGACATATCGTGAGTATCACAATACTCGAAGTGTCCATAACACTCTTTGCTTGCAATCCACAATTCTTCTTTCTTTTTCGGGATTGGGTTGGTCGAAAGACCCAGTCTTTTCACACTTTTGAAAGCTTCAAATCAAAGAGGATTCCTTCATCTTCCGTTGGCAAAAAATTAAAAAGAGATACAAAACATAAGAAACTTTAATGAAAATACAAATATAGACAGAGAAACTGATATTTATTTAGACATATAGCTAGAGACAAGAGTTCTAAACATAGACAATTCTCTCTAAAAGACACATGATTGTGTTATGACTCCACATTATCAGGAATAAACAAGAGATGAGGCAGATGCCATTAGGTAGCAGATGGGTTGTATCAAGGACAAGACATTCATTTTGAAATGTACAAATTACTAAAACAAGACTGCATGAACTTCAAGAATTACAAAAAGATTGCAGCTGTCACATCAGAAAGTTTGTGATGCCCATGAATCTCTGCTGCACACACAATGCTCCCATCTATGGAAGAACAAATTTTGGGCAAGCTGAGACAGACCAAGCATTCTCTGCTACAAAGTCAGCCACCAAAGGTCTCGTGAAAGACATCTCAAAGAAAAAACTTTTGATAAATTATAAGGAGATTCTCTTAAAGTATGTCTCTCTATGTTTAAATACAACATCTTTAATGTTCAAAAAATATTTACTGAGTAACTAAACATCAAGAGTTACTTATTTATTTATAAATATAGAACCTTTACTAGAGAAAATCTCCAGGTGTGACACAAAAGCAGACAATTACATAATGCCAGTAAAGCTTCCTGATTGCTTAACCCCCATTAAAACAGATCGTCACCATGACACCAAATCTTAAAGAACCCCAACAATGTAGTAAATAGGATTGTCCTGATAAACCGAACACAAAATGCAGTTTCAAACCTACTAAAACCCCCCCCTCTAATATATATAAACAAATATACTCAGACAGGCTCAATAAAAGCTTCCTCTCAGCTCTGTCAACCATACTTACTCCCTTCTGAATTGAACTAGTAAATCTCTAATATATTTTGAAATTTCTTGCAAGGGTCGTACTTAAAACACTGAGGTGCTGCAACAGACTATGGATTGCTAAGCGACTAAAGAAATCACTGACCGGACATCCAGGCAAAACTGCCCGGCAACGATTATTTAACTACCAACTCGGCAAAGAAGCTTTTAGTTTAAGCTCTAATACTTTAATCAAATAGAAAATCCATAAAGCAAAGCCCATTCATAAGTATTGTAGTCATCTTAATAATAATAATATCACCATCGTCTAATTGAAAGCTGTCCATTAATATAATATCACACCGTCTTACGAACCATATAAAGGAACA
>CAJHQP010013058.1:0-10240 GCA_905132765.1 Moricandia arvensis | reverse complement strand
TTCAGCCAACAAAATAACCCAAGTTTTGTTAGAATTATTTTAATATTTATTTATATTTAAAAAAATATATCTAAACTATTAAATTTGAGTTATATTTTGGTTTTCATAAATTATATTTTAATTTTGGACTATCAAACACATGTTCATCTAAATTATTTAGATTCATGTAACACATTTATATATACATGTATTATATCATTAACATGTTTAAACAATTAAAATCAAATTAGTCATTAATCCCAGACCAACCTACAAAGTATTTTGAAAATAAAATCACATCTACATAATAAAAAATTCATGTATCTTACATTCCTTAATGTTATAATTTTTCAAAAAACTAATCAGTTATAAATGAAATCATATATATTAAATTTAATTTTTAACATATCATATATTCACTAATATATTCAATTAAAAAGCACAAAACACATTCAAAATGAATCATATAAAAATTAATTTTCTAAAATATCTCAAACCATATAAAACTTGATGAAAAATTAAGATTAAGGTTAGTAGGTCAAGGTGACACATTTAAAATTAGACTTGTATAGACTTCTTGCTGCCACTTCATATAAAAATATTTATATTAGGTATTCAGAGCTATGTGATGACCTACGATTTTTCTAAAAGATAAGAAAAACAAATTTAAATAATTTATAAAGCAAAATAAATGTTTAATAATTAAAATGAAACTTAACCGCGCATGGCGCAAGTTCTATTCTAGCTTACCCGTATGGAACTTATGGGAGCCGTCTCAGTATTTTCCTCTAAGATATCTCTGGAAAAGTGTAAGATTCCATTGCATAAACAAGCTAGGTACACTATCAATTTCCACCTTCTCTCCTTTCAAGGTTACTTACGATCAGTTCTTAATTATCAAACAAAAAGTTTTGAATTATGAGTCAAATAACTAATTGTAATTCTAAACTTGAAAGTCCACATCAAACAATATAAAAAAAGATTCCTTTTTTGACACAAAAATCTGATACCAATCTAAACTAATTGTCACAAGTGAGAACTAATTTTTTATATACAGTTTTATTTGTATAATGAGATTAATGATTTTTGACATGGTCACCACTGACTTAACGTTTGTTGTAAAATTAAATTTGTCATTGATATATTAATCAGTCAAAAACTTGCTTATAATAATAGATATGCAATATTGTAAATAGTGAAATATTCAAGGGTCAAAGCAACATGGCCTCCTAGTTCCATATGTTATTTCCTTTTAAAAAAAATAAATATTTGATCCTTAATTAAGCTACTAGCTACGTGTGAATTTGTAAATAGAATTTTAGAAAGAGAATTTATTAATATAGTTTTGTTAGAATCAATATTTAATGATGTAAATTTTGTATTAGTTTTGTAACTGATGTTAAATAAAAAAATAATTGCATCAATTACTAAACCGATTTTATTTAATATAATTATATCACTTTCGTTTAAATGATTGTAATTTATAAAAATTATATCACTTTATCCGAATGATGTCAAATTTATTAATACTACATCATTTATTGTAACTGATGTTAAATTATGTATTTTTTTTCCTCATTTATAAATAAGTAATGTAAAATAAGATCATTGAGTTTTGTGATACAAATTAAGTGATACAATTCAACACTTTTTTGTAGTGAAGTAATCAGATTAAGAAATATTCATTATTGGAAGGTGTAGATGCAATATGTAAATATGCTAATAATGTAAATATGGAAATATGGTAATAGACTAACTAGATGCAAATGTAAATATGCTAGATATAGGGTTTTCAAGCTCAGTGAATTATAGCGAGTAAGAAGCACGGATATGTAAATATTATAGAACTCAAATATTAACTATTCTGACCCTTTTAACTCCAACTCTCGTATGTGAGCAAAAGCATAAACCATCGATCGACGGCTAAGGCCTGATGTCGATCGATGCTGAAATCAGAAGGAAGTGTGAATGAGATTTGATATGTTCACCAAGCTAATTATAGCAGCTAATGCGCCTAAAAACTAGTTCAATGGAGTATATTCTTGCACATAACCTACTCTCATAGTCGTCAAGATCCTACTTTCGAGATCCTAGTTAGCTACTCTAGGATGCAAGCATTAAGCACAACTCAATTGATGGATATTAACTTAACATAGCAATCATACTTTCGGCTAATCCATGATTGATATCATTCAACCCTAAATCTTGTTTGTAACTACTCAGACATAATCAAAGTAAAAATAATAATCTTAATATAATGCATAGAAAATATGAGGTTCCAATACAAATCTCCCTAAGGAGTTATGAATCTTCTCCCCTAAATAAACCTAAACTAAATGGAATGCTGGTGCACACAATCTGCCACTGGCACATTGCCCCCAGTCACTGCTTCTCTGGTGCAATACATAAATATAAATATAAAACCCTAAAATATAGGTTTAAATTCATCCAAGGGTAATCTTGTAATTTGTGTCTTGTCTCTAACTTGGGCTTGAAATCGGTTGTTTGCGACTTGGTCATCGATTGATGGCAGATGTGAAAGATCGATCGTTTTGGTCATGTAATGTCGGTCGACGCCAAGGTTGTGTCGTCGATCGACGGCAGTCTTGTACTTCGACTCTCCCAATGATCAGCTACGGATTATTCTCCTCTAAATGCTCCAAAAGCTCCAAGTATCTCCATATATCTCTAAAACGTACATGGACCTATAAAGACCTTAAAACATAGCCTATACACACATGATAGACCCTAAATAGAGCCTATAGCATGGCATGAAACTGGTAATAAATAGGCTATATCAGGTCTAGAGGATTCAACTATCGTGTGGATTGATTGATGCAAAAGGATGATATACATATATATATATAAAGTATAGATTATGTGGTGAGTGCGAGGGTTCAGAGATATCTAAAATATTGATGCATATGGATGAGGGGGGGGGGGGGGGGGGGGGGGGGGGGGGGGGGGGGGGGGCAGAGAAATTTGGAGCTATCGATGCATAGTGGATGAGTACAGGGGGCCCAGAGATGTCTGAGCTAGCAACGTATATTTTTTTGGTGTGGAGTGTTGTGACGTTTGAATATGGACGCATAGTGGTGGAGTGCGGGGTCCAGAGACATTGGTACTATCAACGCATATTATGATATCATATGTTCATATGAGGAGAATGCGGGGTGTATGGGCAAGCCATGTACTATCAGCGCATTATTTTTTTATGTGATGCACTAGGCATCTTGCTTGTACATGTTAGAGCTAAACTTCCATAGTAGGAATTCTATTTACTTAGTCAGTGGTTTGCGTGTTTAGCATTTCATATTCACTGAGTGACTCCATTGTTACTCACCACTCTTTCTTCTCTCCTTTAAGTGAGACTGGCGAGCATGAGTGATTAATTTTGAAAATGTTCTTTTAATGAGTTATTTTAGAAAATACGGGTGGTACATCGTTATTGTTTGCAACAATCGTCTTTTGTTCTACATAAGTCATATAGTGAATCATGGAGAAGATTTGTTTAGGGTTGTCTCATTTTGTAATTCATTACTCACCTCTCTTTCTTGTATGTTTGTTCGACATATTATAAGAGCATAAGTCTTAGTATAGTGTAAAAACTTTGAACATTATGGATCAGAGGACGGTTTAACATGTGATACATTTGTAATAATCAAAATTATGAGAAACACAGAAAAAAAAAAAAATCCAATTTAAAATCAAAATAATATTTTAAAATATAAATATGATTAATATTTCAACTAAAAATAGTAATAATTATTCGTTCTATGTTCATGAATCATGATGGTTTAATTTTTTTATCGGCAAAAAAATTTCATTACATTAAGCCCAAAAAGGCAATTACAACAATATAGGCTTTAGAGAGGCCCAAAAATAGAGACATTACAATATTGGGCTTTAATATTTCTGGAAGCAGTTTGAGTATTGAAACGTGTGAGGTGGATATTTTTCTGAAGACATGTATAAAATACGCTTCAAGTTCTCTTCTTGCGGCAAATACGGCCACTGATGAGCTTCTCCACTATGAAATTTTTCATTTTCGCCTCCGTAGCTTTCCATCTTTGCCGTAAGAAAGGCACCTCCTTCTCCTATAGCACCAATACTGATTGGAGCGACTTCTTCTCAGTCACCCTCTCTCCCCATCAACCTTCGTCAATAAACGGTTGGAGTGCATCCATGTAATTGATTTATAAATTGAAGATCTTCAACCCCCCCCCCCCCCCCTCCCCCACTTAGGATTGCAGTTATAAAGCAAACATGAAATTACCAAAGTTTTTAAAACCGGATTGGCCCGATGGTTGGACCAGGTTCAACCATGAACCGGTCATGTAACCTGATTGGGTATATTAACTGGTTCGACCGTGAGCTGGAAACGTAGCTGATTTTGATCTCAAATTATTGAATTGGATAAAATCATTAAAAATCAAAATTTCATAAACCAATCATATTAAAAACTAGTTTATATTTATATGTTTATTTCTGATGTATATTTATATTAGAATTATGTATCATATTTATTAATACTACTTCTAAATCTATTTACCCATATTGAACTTTGATTCAAATAATTATTGGTTTAGTTTCCGGTCCTGTTTTGAAAATACTGGAAACGACCCAATCCAAACTCGGAGAGATTCTTTGAGAAGCTCTGATAACGAATCAGAGGTTTTAGTCAAATCAACACCGAATCAGAGAGATAAAGTAGAATAGTGAAAGAATAACCCTGACTTTGTTGAAGTATCACACCAAAACTCGCCTAGCGAAAATAAAATCCCATTAAACAAAACAAAAAGTTGATCAAATAGATAGAAAGTATGATACAAAGAAAATTTTTTTGTTCTCTCTTTAAGGATAAGTGAGTGAAGAGAGTGATGATTTTTTTGCAAAATCAAAACTTGTACAGTTTACGATGGTGCATCTTACGGTTTAGTTTTCCGGTTTGTTCAATGATACAAAAGGGGAAATGTCATTTAAATCACCAACTTTCAAATTTGGTTGAAAAAAACATGAACTTTCTCTTGAACCATTTAAAACTTCAACTTATCTTGACTAGACGTTTTAACCAGTAACATATTTGACTAAGGCATTTTAAGATGTCGTTAAAATGGTTAACAGATTGAGCTAACGTGGTTAATCTATGTTCCTTATCTCTGTTAAATTTATACGACGTCATTTTTGAAATTGTAAAAAAAATATTCTTCAAGGGATTTGAACCCGTACACTTGTTGCAAAGTTAAACCTCTAGACCACTTACAATTTCGTTAACAATTATTTAAATTAATAGTTATTATTATTAAACCTTTAAATAATATTCTTCCATCTAAACCAGCTTTGACGAGGGCGTAAAAGAAAAAGATTCGACCAGCCCAAAAAACAGGTGTCTCAAGCAAGGAAACACTAGCAGACCCATTTGAGATTTCTTCGTGGAAAGTTTTTTTTTTGGAATTATACAAGGGTATCCAGTCCCCCTATCAAATAGCTCCAGACTAGCCCACGTGTTAGCAGTCTAGGTTTTCGGTCTACGTGTCGGTCCCTTGTCCCTAACGATGCCATAATTTCAATTCTCCAGTGGCCGGGACCTCGGAACCAAGTGATTTCAATGTATTGGATTTTGCCTTCAAGTTAATCACCACTGGGACCACAAGTGCCGGTTTAATCGGTGGAAAGTTGTTAACTTGGAATCAGAAAGATGAATTTTTGAAGAAGTAAACCAGAGGAGGCTTAAAAATTTTTATTGGATCAAAAGTAGGACACTTGATACAGCCCAGAATGGGGGTTGCAAAAAAGGTTGTTGGAAGCTTCAATCGGATTGACCCGATATGTGATAGATTGGTCGATATGGCCGATATACAACTTAATAACCTGAAAAAATGCAAATGTAATGATATAAGGTTTATACTAATACAAAATAAGATAAATAAGCACATGATAGGATGGAATCAGACTGCTGGACGTGTGTCACTCTCAGCCTGATCAAGAGATGATCGAAGTGGATGGGATAAAGCAAAAGCTTGTTGGATGTGTATCACCCTCAAGTTTGGCAAATGAATGGATGAAAGTGATGGTGGGTTGAGGACGCCAAAAATACATATGGAAGGGATCCTTGATAAGTTAAGGTGCTCTAGAGTTGCTTCTAATACAGTCAAAAGGCTTAGAACAATAGTTTTGAGAAAACGAAATTGCATTTATTTCAATTTATTTCATGAAGTTTAAAGTGGTTGTTTACAATGAAGAAACGAAATGATCTTATATAGGATCAACCTAGGACTCTTATAACAATCTGAAAATGACTAAAGGAAACAAATAAAATCAAAATAAAAGTCTTGTACGCAAAGGCTTTGATGGCTCCAAGAATAAGGCCATTAGCTTGATTTTGTGCACCATCAAAGGAAACTTGTGGAGGCTTGTATCTTGACAGCTTCTGGACGTGAACATGATTTTCAAGCCTTCCTGAATTACTCCTTTTTCTTAAAAGAATGAAATATGTCCATTGGTCTTGAGCAAGAATCTGTAGGAACTCTTTTAAGGCATTTAGTGTAGATGCTGCCAAATATGGGAAGTAGATGATCTTGAGGGTCCGCCTGATCCTCTATGTTTTGGTGCAGCTAAGGACGTCTTGAATATGATCTGTATGGATTAGAGTGTCCTCTGGCTTCCAAATAAAGGTTTGGTTCGAGCCAAATTGAATTGGTTGGAACTTTCCCAAATTGATGTCAGTTTGCTCGGTCCTGAGAAATTGATTGCATCTTGGTTTTCCATGAGAAATTCTTCTTATTTCGGGCTTTCTGGAAAGCTAGTAATTCCGTCTTGTAGCCTATGATTTATTCTGGAGAATGCCACTTCATAGTTAAGCTGAAATCCACTTCTAAGTGCTAAGACTCGCAAATGGATGGGTTGGAAAACCTTTATTTTGTAAAATCCATAACTTCCTGATCCTGATATATTTTGGGATGATTTCACTTTTACATGAAATTTTGTTGAATTTAGAATCCATGAAAATTTGTTTCATGGTGAAAACCCTCCTGGTTTGTAAGATATGGAATTTTTAGTGCACATATATCTGGTTGGCGCCTTGGTTGGTTGAGTAGGGTGTTGGGTTGGCTTCTGGTTCAGCTACTGGTTTGATGGCCGCATCATTCCCTCCCTCTTGTAAAGTTTTGACCTCAAAACTGGATAACCTTAACCAATAATAAGCAAGTTAGCTTTCATTCTCTTTTGAGATTACAAAGTCTTACCTCAGTATTGTTTCGGTTTGGGGATGGATTGTGCGTATGGCGGCTCTTCTTTGAAAATATGGGAAATGATCACGTCTCTTTCCTGGATGTTCATTGCATCACTTCTGGATTTTATGGTCCTGCACACTTTTGGTAGCCTTGTTTTTGACCATCATTGGAGATGATTCTCCAAGCGACAAAAGAGTATCCGGTGGGATTTCTTTGAAGCTTTCTTCTTTTCAACCAGAAAAATTTACAACATTCTGTACAAAGACCAAGTGAATTATATCTAATACTTTGTTGGTATGATCACCTTCTTGTGTACATTATTTCGGTTTTTTATGTGCTTCTTGACTTATCCCTGGATCAAAACATCTTGGCAAAGACAAGTGTATTAGACCAAAATAAAGGGATTTATAAAACTGATAAAAACATAGAACACTTGACCTTTAAGTCAGTTACAGGAGTAATAAATTCTTGTTCTTAGTTTGCCTTGTACTCACCTTAGTTTCCTGTACTAATTTCATTTTTCCTTGAACAAGACAAGTTCATTAATCTTGTCATGGAATTAATATATCATGATGATCTAGAGTGAAAGTTACCTCAGATTTTGGCACTTGAACAATCCTTTGTTTATATTTCGTTTTCCACTTGTGGTGGGGATTTTTGATTGAACTCATATTCTGGTTCAGTCCTTGTAACTTCAGTAAGCATATGGATCTCTACCAAGAAGATACACGTTTAAACCAGTATATAAAGGTGATGTTAGACACTTAGCTTGGTTTGATACTTTGATTACTGTTTTTTTTCTTTAAGCAACTTTGATTGCTTTTCCTTCTGGTCCATTAGAAGGTTTGCTCTTGATGTGTAACTCCGTGGGATCTAGGCTCTTTAATACCTGTAATAGCACTCTTGGTTAAAGACAAGTGATCATACAAGTGATAGATGAGTCATGAACCATATCATCAAGTGTAGGATTTACCTTACCCTTTACTTGCCATAGTAGTTGTTCTCGTTTTTCTTTGGTCTGCTCAAAGTGTTTTGGCCGAAACTTTTACTCATCTTCATGGCTCTGGTATGTAAATCTTTTGTTCTAATAAATGGCCAATGGTGTGGCCTTACTTTGGCCGCATGTTGCCTTGTGAAGGCAATTGTGCCACCACTCTTCTTGCATCTTTGGAAACATGAGTTGGATACCTCTTTATATATAGTTCTTGATTTAAGAACTTATATAATCTGATGAAACCTCATGCCTCATGAATTCCTTAAGGTCTCCCACGTTTTTTATAGTTGGTTCCTTGTAAACATCTATCTTCCTCTTCTTGTACCCACCATTTAAATCATCTCTAAGTTCATTAATGGCACGAGCTAGCCCCTCTTATTTCAGGATGTTGTGGTAATGAAACCATTCATCAAGGTTCCTCTCCATTTTAGATGACTTCTTTTTTTCTGAAAATGCAAAGAGTTTAATTTTGTCAGCAAAAGATTTATAATCAAACCAAAAATTAATAACATAATGATTGTGGTTTTAGAAGTTGGAGGTTGATTGATCATTGAAGGATCTGGTGGCTTGGGCTCAACATATGCAGCCTCTGTTCATTTACAAATATTCTTTCTCCTGGTTGTGGTTATTGGCCTTGTGCCTTGTTTCTCTCTCCAGCTGAGAAATATGATCTTTGAGCTCTTGTAGAGCTGCCAACTGTTGGTTCAGTGTGGCTTTAGATTTTGGTCGTGTCTTCCTCTACCATTGCTTCCTGAAAAGAATATCGAAGAGAAATTGAAGGTATGGGAAGCTCTGGCCGAACCAAATAAGACAAATGCAATAATAAAACGTAAACTAAACCGAGAGTTATGCAACTAATGGACAGAAAAATGATATAAACTAAGATGCAAATTTTTTCTTTTGTTTTATTAATGCAAACTCGAATTAAAACAATATGAAATGATAATAATTACAAATGGAAAGAAAATATGGAACAAACTAACACTGATTTTGTTTTGAATTTTCTTAATACGCAAACAATTATAACAATATGCAAAATGATGTAAACTATGCTTTTAATAAAAAAAAATTGATTTTTTCATGCAAGCACGAATAAAGATAATATGGGAATGATAATAAACACAATTAAAGGGAAATAGAAGTAAAAACTAACTCTGGTATTCTTTTTTGAATTTTGTATGAATAAATGCAAGTAACCGAAATGAAACAAATATGTATGCTTGGACCCAAAATGATATAAACTACGCTGACTGATTTTTATTTTTTATTTTTCAATGCAGGATATGATATGCATAAAATAGAAGTGAATGAAACGCTATCTCTGATTATTATTTTTAAGTGTAAGATTCAAACAAGAAACAAATATGGAATACAAAATTTTTTTCTAATATGGAAACAAATAACCAAATGAATGCAAACACGTTTTTATTTTCCTTTTATGAATGAAATGAATACAAAAAAGAAAAAAAAGTTGTCTCATAACTCACTCTTTTTCTCGTTTTCAATTTATGATGAGCAAGAACACAGAATGCAAAAAAACAGTTTTTATGGCTTTTTCGATTTAATGATGAAAACAAATGCAGAAAATATGAATGATTGATGGAGTGAACCTGATTCAGGAGATTTTGAAGATCTGATACTAATGATACATGTCAGTAATGGGGGTCGTACAAAAGGTTGTTGGAAGCTTCAATTGGGACCGACCCGATAAGTGATAGATTGGTCGATATGGTCGATTATCCAACTTAATAACCTGAAACAAATGTAAATGTAATGAGATGCGGTTTATAATAAGAACAAAACAATATAAATAAGCAAAGGATAGGACAGAATCAGGCTGGCTGGACGTGTGTCACTCTCAGCCTGATCAAGAGATGATCGAAGTGGATGGGATGGAGCAAAGCTTGCTGGATGGTGTATCACCCTCATGTTAACTTTTCTGATTTCTATAATGAAATCTACCCAAGACCCAAAATATAACTTATATTTAATTAAAACCTAAAATTTTCTGGAGAGAAGAAAGAAACACTAACTT